>JAIWNI010000090.1:0-115053 GCA_025331435.1 Choanephora cucurbitarum
GAGTGATAGTAACTGAACTGGCACCAATCAATTGAAGAATGGCCGAGAAAGATAAGAGTGCAAGGGCTGATTTAAGCATTTTTTTTAAGAAAAGGAATGGGAAAGTGACTTAAGATTTTAAGGGAATGGGATGGGGGGAAAAAGTGATTTAAGGGTAAAAAAAAAAAGAAGAAAGAAAGAAAGAAGCAGAACCCGAAATTTAAGCACAATAGTTTAAATATATTTCGTGACACATCAACACGATGGAAAAAAGTAAGATTTTAACCTAAAAAAGAAATGGACACATAGCAGATCTCTGATAATTACTGTATCACACTTGAACATATTTCACTTTTTAAACAAGTTTACTTTTGACCAACTTTGCATTTCTATAGAAACGAGTGTCTAATAAGATGAAATAAAATCTAGCCATTGCCTCCATTTATTTTCTTTTTCTTTTTCTGTAAATTACACCAAGACAAAGAATAGAAAATTGGAGTAGAAATGATCATAAAGGTTTTACCATTAATTGTTATTTATTTTGTGGCGGTTGCCCAGGTTGGGTGTCGTTGCATCTGCAATTCTGTTGATACATTGTGCTTATACGGTTGCGGTAACACAAAATAGATAAATATATAAAAATCCACCATGTGGTCAATGGACTAATTCTGACTTTTGTTGTATAGTGCAAACAACGCATGACTGTATTATTGATTGTAAAAGTCCTGCTTGTCTTTCCCAGTGTATTCAGACTCATTGGCCAGGTATTTTGGACCCAGCAAAAGAAACAGAAGAAGAAGAGGACGAAGAAGAAAACTTGTTATCCAATGATAGCTTAGCCATGGTCAATCAAGCCAGTACACCTACCATTCAGAGTGAGCCATCCGATGCTGTTCTTACAGGTAAGAAGAATAAATTCAACTTAAAGAGTGTATCAATTAATCTTGCATATTGTATTTTAGTTCATACGACTGTTATTAGGCTAACTACAGTCACTCCGATAGCAAACACGATGCCTGCTACAAGTTCAGCTTTTAAATCCAACACTATAGTTTCTTTGGGCTCAAAGGCAATGATGAATCCTATTCTCGCTATTCTCTGTATGACGACAGTTTATCTCTCTATCTTTGGTAGTAGATATGTACAAATCAATCTTTTTATATAAACTTAAGACCAAGAATGGCTTAAGCAGTAATTAAATGATCTTTCAAATGCTTCTTTAAGCTTTGTTCTTTGGCTTCCTTTTCTGCTTCTATGATAGCCTTAGCATTCTTTCTTCTCTGTCTTTCCTCATACCTAAAAAGGTGTGTTTAGTACAGATTGACTACAATGGATTTTTCTTTCTTTATACTTTACACTAATCTGTTGTCAATGATACGATCAATGATACCCTGTGTCGTAATAGTACTCTTGGGTGTCTCTATCTCAACATAGATATTACGCTGCTTGGGTAAGGCATATGGATCATGACCATCCAAATCTGGTTCTGAGGGAATGTTGCCATGAGCCACAATACTCACATTGTATTCTTTGTTCAAAATATCTTCAGTCACACTGTAGGGTGCTCCAATGATGACTTCATCTACATACTGGAAGGGGTATTCTTCTTAGTCCTGTTCATCTTCTGAGTTTCAATACAACTTACTCGACAAGCTAACACACTAAGAGCCCGCTCATGTAGATTCATTAAAGGGTAATTCGATCCCTTGATATGATTGACAATCTTAAAGAAAAATGATATATGAGTAACGATAAATTTCCCCCTCTTTTTTCTTTAAAATACAACATCTTTACCTGATCATCATGTACACCCACGACTAAGAAATCACCTAATGCTTTAGCCTGTTTCAAGAATTCAATATGGCCCACATGAAAGAGATCAAAGGTACCATCTACATAAACAACACGATCTGTTTCCTTAGGCTCAATACCCTCTGAGAATTGAACAATACGCTTTGAAGTAGGCAGGAACTGAGACACTTTAGTTGATCTACTGAAGGAACCTACTGGGTCCAATCCACCAAACTCCTCTTGCTGACGAGCATCTAAGGAACGATGATGATTACAGCTCATTAAGAGCATACGACCCACTAGTTCTGTAGTAGAGACACCTTGAGTACGCTTACATTCCTTATAGAGACCAGCATCTTTGACAGCTTGATAACAATCAGTACCATCTGCCATAGTAGTGATATCATCCCCATGAACACAGAAATCGATATGGTGTTCCTTCAAGATCTCGACTGTAGTGTTATAAGGTGCATTTGGGACTACTTCATCTACCCATTTACAGGCAGCAACAGCTGCATATCGTTCTTGTTCTTTCATCACAGTAGGACCTTTGTTTTTCTCGATTTCAGCATCAGAATGAACACCGACTACTAATATGTCACCCATTTCTTTTGCCTAAGGATAGAACAATAAGTTATGTTATATTGTATGTCTGTTGCTACTTACCTGTCGAAGCGCATTGGCATGGCCATAGTGCATCATATCAAAACACCCATCTACCCATACTCTTTGTTTCGATGAGTTTTCATTTTTTCTGCACTTTTTTTTTTTTTTACCTAACAGGCTTTCTTTCAGTGACAGTCATGATTCTTGTAAAACAATAAGGAGAGAAAAGGAAGGATTCTTTGTGGTAAAGTAAAGAAAATAAAGAGAAGAAGAAACAAAACAAGGTTCATTCTTTTGGCTGTATTTTATCTTATTCATGTACATCATTTTCACGTGTGAGATCTCGATTTAAACTTTCAAGAAAAAAAAAAAGAAGGGGCGGCGGCAGGAAGAGAATAGAACAATAGTTTATTTACCCTGTAAAATTGACAACTAATGTACACTGACCAACCATACACATACACAATCTATTATACTTATCATCAATATCATATAATAAAACCAATGTTTATGGATAGTGTTGACAACTTTATTTTTTGTTTTAGGAACCCCAAAATTCCGAAAAAAAAACGTAAGAAGAATTGATTGGCTAGAGGGTGATCATGCTTGTTTCTTCACCACAAGACCTTTAAGGAGATCTGCTACTTCACTAATTTTGTTGATAAGTTCTCTATGGACCTCTGGATCAATCACCTTTTGACCATCTGGACGGTCTTTCTCCTGCTGCTTTACATTGCGTCTTGGTTTGACACCATTCACATACTGTGGGGCATGCTCCTTCATAACATGATCAGCCAACTCCGCAATGCCTGTCTCGGGACAATGGAACCAACATGAAGCACAAGCATAATGAGAGATTTCTGCTTCTTCCATATCACCCTCACTCACAAAATGATAATTTGGATCAGCAGGGCGTCGATGGCCTACATGTCGACGAGGGAGTCGGTATCCGTGAATCCGTTCAACATGCTGAATCACCTGGGCTGGTTTGCTGAGGATGGATTTACAGATATAACAGGCATAGTCGAGTTTGACAGTTTCTTTGTATTCTTTTGTATAGACCATATCTAGAGATGGATAAGAAAGACAGAAGGAAGAGGGAAAAAGAAAAGCACGCAATCTGCTTTTAAACTGCTTTCTTCAATTTATCTTCATTTGATGATTAAATCAAGCTTAGAGTTGCTTTTTTTTTTTTTATTATTTCGTATCTATTTTAGGTAGAACAAATAGACACTATCAATAACATTACTATGTATAATGAGTCAAATCAAGCTCTCCTTAATTTCTGATTTTCCATTGTTTTGGTACTCTATACTGTTTGACTATAGATACTTGTATTTCATATATCCACCAAATTTCTCCAAACAAAGAATTGCATGAGAAAAAGGAGTAGTTTATAACCTTTGTTGTCAAAGGATTCCGAAAGGAACTGCCTTATTTAGCCACTTCATCTGATGCATACTTACAATGACTACTAAATTAAGCAGTTCTTAGTACTTGATAACATAGTAGCTTCAGAAAAGAAAAAAGAGCAACCTATAGGTCATATCATTCATCAAATGCATAGTAAGATCAACGAATAGCTTATCTCCGATTAAATCAAGAAACGCGCACAAAGGCGCGAAAAAGTTTTTTTTTTAATAAGTTGCCTTCTATTTTACTCATATTATGCTACGTCGTACTCGTTCCAGTGGTCCATTATCTGATAAAGGATCTGCCACAGAAAGTTCAATTAAGCGATCCAAAAGAGGTAAAAGAAAAACATAGAGTAAGCCTATTGGTTGCTCATCCCCTCTCTCTTTTTAGGCAGAAAAAGAACAAACACAGACGATCTCGAAAACGTTTCTGTTGTTCCAGAGAAAAAAGCAAAGACAACCAATTCTTCAGAACAACCCAATCAGTCGAATGAAACTCAACCACCCACTCAACGTAAGCTGAACAGTGCAACTGAAAGAAGAGAATGATTCACCGTTTTCTTTGTTAGCTACTACAACTTGTCAGGATCAAGATAAAACTGTACCACTAGAAGGTACTTTATACCAAAGAGCAAAAGCCATGTTTAGACGTACAGCTATTCCATCTCAGCTGATTGGTCGAGAGAGTGAAAGAGAACGTATGGTTGCATTCTGGAAAGAACATGTCTTGTCAAATAAATCAGGCTGCTTATATATATCCGGTAAACCTGGTACCGGAAAGACAGCCATGTTGAATGAAATCATGCGATCCATGCAACAAGAGAATCAAAAGGCATCTCATCAAATCAAAGTGGTCAACATTAACTGTATGAGCATGAAAGAACCTAAGCAGATCTATGAAAAGCTAATTCAAGAGTTAAGTTCAAAACAATCTACAGCGCTTGAGTCTGATGTGGCTAAACAGGCGCAAGCCTTGATTGATGCCAAAAGAGATATACTGAGGTAAAGTTTTTGTTCTCAGAGGGAGTACAAAAGGTTAATATTTTGAGTGATAAGTGTGGTAGTTTTAGATGAAATTGATTATTTGAAGACAAAGGATCAAGATGTTCTATACAAGCTATTTGAGTGGACATCCCTACCTCAATCTCAGTTAGTGCTGATTGGAATCTCAAACGCATTGGACTTGACAGATCGAATTTTACCTCGTCTAAGGGCCAAGAATTGCGAACCGATTTTGTTGAATTTTAATTCATATGGAAACGAAGAGATTCAGAATATCATCAAAGGTCGTTTATATGCACTTTTGGGAGAAGGAACTGTTACTCAAGATACACCATTGCCTTTGATACAACCCATCGCCATCAAATTGATTGCCAGTAAAGTAGCAGGATCTGCCAGTGATGTTCGAACAGCATTGGATATCTGTCTTAAGGCAGTAGAGATAGCAGAAGCAGAGCACAAGAAAAAGTCTGCTCATGGTGTTCTTAGTGAAATAGAGTCAAATACCCAAAACAAGATGACAGCAGAAGAACCCAAAGTGACCATTGCTCATGTCTCAAAAGTCCTTAAAGTTGTATCTGGCAAATCAAGTACACAAAAATTAAAAGAATTAAAGCTACATGAAAAAATTGCATTAGGTGTGTTGCTTGTGATGCATCGATCAAACAAAGGGTCCAAAAAGAATCAATCAACTATACGTGATGTAAGTAATCTTCTACAAGTACATTCATAGGTATTTAACATGTGTGGTATAGTTCAAAGAGCAATATGTGAAGTCCTGTGCCAATTCAACTAATATTCCAACAGTGTCGAGCAACGAATTGAATGATATCTTGAACGCGCTGGAAACTAAAAGTTTGGTGACATTGACCAAAAGCAAGGATAGTACAAAAGTTCAATTGGGAGTTCAAGAGAGTGAAATTCTTGATGTCATCAATGAATCTTCTGTTTTGAAGGCATGGATGGAAGAAGTGGCTTCATAGGCTTGTAGATTTTGAAAAAAGTAAAGCTTTGATATTCGCTTATGTTCCTGAAACGATGAATGGTTTGGACAAATAAAAGGGCGGCAGGAAGAGTCTATATCTTTCTCTCTCTCTCTCTCTCTCTCTCTCTCTTTCTTGTTTTCTTCCGTTTGAAATACATTCAAACATCTTGTGTAATCTTAAAGTGTGTGTGACAAACTGAATTAGCAGCTTGTATGTCAACAATAGAATAAGCCGATTTATCAATACATGTGTACCTACAGCCATTTAGTTTTGGGTAGACTTTCTGGAAACATTGCCGTTTTTACCATATCTAAGAGAGCACGTCGAGTCATTCTATGCCGCTGAGTGTTGGGCCTACAGGGAACGACATTCCATATAATCAGAGTCTGTTTCCCAATGTCAAGCAAATTTGCGCTCGGCATTGGCTATATAATGTATGATTAAGACAGCATCAAAGATGAGCTATGTACTGAGATAACGATATACATAGTTAATTTTGCTAGCAGCATGAATACATTTGATGTTCTTACACGTTATGTACCCAACAGACTTAATGCTTTCAGGGCCAGTCGATAGTTAGATACAAAAAGGCAAAACCTCTACTAAATCCAGAATGAGTTTTGACAAGTTTCAACCACCGTACTTTTATTTAGAGCTAGACACTTTTGCCCTGATATGTTGCACGGTCTATTGTGTAGTTTTGAGAAGCTACACTATTTGCGTATTGAAGATCTGTATTGCACACATTCAAGCTTTGGGGCTCAAAATCAATCGATCTTATATGCAATATCCATATGTTATTCCCTTTTTTGAGCTCACACCATATCTGCCATAAAACTGAGAGTAAGGCTATTCACTAATTGGGGCTAGCAAGAGGTAAGATCAGTACTATTGTCGCATTCGAGAGGGTATCTTCAACAAAACACTCCAACAAAATAGAAGCATGAAACGGAAACCAAAGGCGAGTTGGCAATCAAAGTTATCTGTAAAGATATTAAAAGAAAAACATCTATATAATTAACAGCCAAGGAAAACTCTGATGAGGAAGTAAAGCGCATCGTCTCCATGCACTCATTTGCTTTCTAATATAAATGTAAACTCATGAATATGTGCTTCGACTTGTGTACTTTAAGGGAATTCAATCTCAACTAGAGAAAAAAGGTCATCTTTTGTGTGTACGTGAATGCTTTTTTTATTGTTGTCTTCTTTCTTGTATTAGAACAACAATAATGGTAGAAGCAAGCATTCCCAAATATTATACTTTAGAAGAAAAAGAATACATTGCACCTTACTATCAACCAAGGACAGACTATAGAAAATTTGGTTCTCAATCGACACCTATTGTGATTGACAATGGTATATTTGTATTTAAAGCATGTTGCACCTTCCTAGAACTCATAATAATGATAATCAGGTTCAAGCACTTGTAAAGCTGGCTGGGCAACCGAACGACTTCCTTCAAGTAAGATAAGCAATTGTTATTGTAGATTCTCAAACTAACGTGGCTAATTAGTGGTGTTTGATAATGTCGTTTCGAAATACAGAGATCGCCGTTTGAATGAGTCTGTTTTAGCTGTTGGTATGGATGCTCTAGCTGATCCTGCTGCTAAATCAAATATGCGCTCACCATTCGAAAGCAATGTGGTGTGCGATTTTGAACGCATGGTAAAATTTTGAAGTTGTGATGCTCTCACCCCACAATACTGATGCGCTATCTTTGATAGGAAACCATTTTGGATTATATTTTCGTGATATTGGGTATCAACACCAGCGGCGTCAATCATCCTATTGTATTGTCAGAGGCACCTTGTACGCCTAAATACAGTCGATCGCGTAAGTTATTTGGGTGTTATCTAGATGTATCTATACTTAATTTTGTATATATTAGGTATGACTGAATTGTTGTTTGAAAGTTATCAAGTGCCTTCTGTAGCTTATGGTATCGATGCACTCTTTAGCCATCGTGCCAATGGAGGATCGAGTGGTATGATTATTAGTGGAGGAAACAATACAACACATCTTATTCCTACAATGGATGGAAAGGGTATTTTGTCTCGTACAAAGCGTATTTCATATGGTGGTACACAGTCCTCAGAGTATATGCTTAAATTAATGCAACTGAAGTACCCTACTTTCCCCACCAAAATGTCGATTGGACAGGCACAAGAATTAGTTGAACGTCATACTTTTGTATCCAAGGATTATCAGGCTTCCTTAAAGGCCATGGAGTCAAAGTCAACGTTAGGCGATCTGGATCGCATCATTCAATTTCCTTTCACTGCACCTATCATAGAAGAAAAGACGCAGGAAGAGTTGGATCGACAGGCAGCTAAGCGAGAAGAAAATGCTAGACGACTCAGAGAAGCAGCTGCTAAAAGTCGCTTAGAGAAATTAGTGGCCCGCGAGCAACAGTTTGAGGCATTTACGAATCTAAAGAACTTGAAGGGTGTCATCAAGAAGTTAGAATGGAATGTAAGTAACGAAAAAGATCACCCTGTTGAAAGAAAAAGTGAGGAGTACTGACAGCAAAGGGATGTTAGGCACAATTAAAAGAAGCAGGTTTTAAGGATGAGGCTGATTTGGATGATACGATCAAGCAGTTAGATAAAGCTATTCAACGTGCACGCAACAAAGAGTTGGGAATTGAAGAAGAGGCAGAAGAGAAAGAGGCTCCTGTGACAACACTGGTTGATATTCCAGATGACCAGTTAGATGAAGCAGACAAAAAAGAGAAGCGCAAACAAAAGTTAATGAAGGCCAATTACGATGCACGCCAACGTGCCAAAAAGGCCAAAGAGGAAGCACGTCTACAGGAAGAAGCCTTAGCACGTCAAGAGGAGCAAAAGCGACTTGAGGATCCTGAGAAATGGATCTTGGGGATCAAGGAGAAAAGACAGGCAGTGGTCGATCGACTAAAGCAACGTAAGCGATTGGCTTCTGAACTAGCCGATAGACGTTCGCGTGCCTCCCAGATGCGTATGAAGTCTATTGCAAATCTAGCGAGTGATGGACCTACTTCAAAGCGTAGAAGAAAGGGAAATGAAGAAGATACATTTGGCCAAGATGATGAAGACTGGGCTATCTACCGTGAAATTAGTCGCGAAGATGAGTCTGATGAAGAAGAAGAAGACATATCTGAGCTGAACCAGTATGAATCTCTTTTGCTTCAATATGACCCCGAATTCTCATCTGAGCAACTCTACGAGAACATGTCATCACCCACCAATACCCTATTGCATTTACTCTCAAGAGGCGTCTATCCGCCCTATGACCCTACTGATATGGAACAAAGCTATCAGCTACATGTCAATGTAGAACGTGTGCGTGTACCAGAAGTCTTGTTTCAGCCTAGTATTATTGGTCTAGATCAAGCTGGCTTAGTGGAGAGTATGCATGATATTGTCAAAACATTTGATCGCCATCAACAGTCCCAATTGATGCAGGTGAGTTTATCCTATAGCTAATACAGTATATACATATGTATTAACGTTGTTATTATAGAATGTGTTTTTGACAGGTGGCTTCTGTCAATTGCCGGGTCTTTCAGACCGTGTTCATAGTGCTCTTCAATCCATTTTCCCAGTAGAGACCGAGATTAAGGTGAAGCGTGCTGTAGATCCTATCCTGGATGCCTGGAAAGGTGCTGCCATGTTTGCTCAGGAACAAGCCAACAAGCAATATTTTGTGACCAAGCAAGAGTATTTAGAATATGGTTCAGAATACATGAAGGAGCACGGATTAGGCAATGTTCTTCAGACATCATAAAATCATTTATTTACACAATATATAAACAATCTATAAAGAAGGTGTATGTGATTGGTTCAGAACCTATATAAATAGTTGTGAGTAAGCGTGTCGGGCGATCGAGAGCATTTGCTTACATCAATAAAAGCTGCTTGTTGCTGACTTAATTCACCAAAGCGTTTGCTCACCAATTCAGAATGTTTGAGGAATCTTTCAGCACACTTGTTGACACATGTCCTCTAACAAGAAGAAAGTAAGCATCGCTCTTGTTTAGATCAGACAGCTTACTTCTTTTCCTGTCACTGCTTTAGTTGTAAAGTCATTAGCACATTCTTTAAAGCATCGATCAACAAGACCAGTAAACATGTTGACAAAATCGTCCATCTATTTCAGCACTTCAGTACAGCAAAACAAAAATAAGTAGATTGCTTACTGTCTCTTACTTGTCTTTGTTCCATCATAGTGTTGATCTGTGCTTGTTCAGCATAGTTGTATTTCGAATAATCCATGGTATATACTAATATGTATAGAAAAAAAGAAAAATGTATTAAGCACTGTATCCAGAAACAGATTGGACACTGAGAGGAGTTACACAAGAAAAAATTTGAAGTAAAAAAAAAATTCAAAGGTAATCTAAGAGAAGTTTTCTGTTGATACATGCTTGCAGCTTTGAATCAAAACATTGGGCGAAATTTATGGATAATCTTTCAAGAATAAAACTACTACGAAGCATTAAAAGTCTTTCAAACTTCTCCTTACTTACAGATCGAAATTCAATCTAATGGGATTTAGCTCAAAGGAGTACAGATGAAGATGTACACAAACATCCTCAACTAACAGTTAAATTTCTTTTTGCAGCCTGATCTGAAATATGTTATAGAAGAATACGATAGGCAGTAGGACAATGCAAACTCTGGAATAGCTATATATCTCAAGGCATTACAATTAATGACTAAGAACATTCTTAAGATTTTTTATGTCTTCAACTTGTCCGCAAACTTTCTTAAACAATACCCATAACGTGCTCAGTCTTTCATGCGAACAAAAACTCTACAAAGATGCTACCTTTTAAAATAGCTCTCGTATTAAGCTGAATAACTACAATCTAGTCTTTTTTAATCAATTATGATACAAGCGATTTAGATCGATGTGGAAAGCTGACTTATCAGTGCAAAACACAATTGTTCTAAAAGTAAGTGTGTGAATCAAATCGGCTGTTCACCTTAATTGTGCCTTAATGTTGTTAGCCGAAATTCTTTACCTTTAAGCACAAAATTAGTTTTCATGATGGTTTAGTCAAAGCCATTAGTAAAAAGACTGTGAACGATAGCCTTCTGAATCTTAAAACCCTTATATTGAGTAGTGACGCTTTCCATTTCTTCATCCGCATTTGACTTGACGATATCTCTAAAGCTTTTGATCAGCTTACTTCAGTTGCAAAAAGCTATCGCTTAATCACATTTCCCTCCTTTCTGAGCCTTTGATAACCTGCGCATAAGAGGTTAAGTCTAGGTGTTTTGCAGTTCAAAGATTCTTTTAGCTTTTGTTATAAAGTAATATGAAGAGACGCACTTTATTCTCATTGGCATGTATTTCGTACTTGGCCTTAGTCAGCAATAGTCGTCACCTTTACTTTTTCAACTTACTTGAGGCCAAAACGGGTATTGAAGTTGATGTTATCAATTGAAAATCACTCAATGCCAGCATTCATTTCGAACGACTTATTTCTTTTTGTGTCAAAGATGTTGTCTCTTTCTGTTTTTTGGAGCAAATCCTAAGTTCGTTTTACTTTAGCTTCTTGCAACCCTAATCATATACAATTTGTTTCTTTTTTTTTATAAATAAAATGTATAATCTTTGCTGTGATAGCAGTTCTTTGAGCTATGCTTATATCTTAATTATATGATAAAAACAATTCAAGTTCCTCATTGCCCTTTGGGTTAAGGGTGAGAGGTAATACGTTCCATTTTGTTTCATGAGGAGAAAAAATCAAAATTTCTTAAGATATTTATAGTAGGAGCTTCTTGATGTATATCTATTCTTCTTTAGCAGGCCAAAATTGGCTTTGACTTCTTCAAGTTTTATAGACTTTTATACTATTGACAAGAAAGACGTAGCAAACTTCAGTAAAAGCGACAGCTTTCATTTCTTAATTCTAGGTAATTCGGATCACATATATATTGAGTGTTATTATATCAATAATGTACTTCATCCATCTCTCAAATCATCAGTCAATATATTTACTTCTCTACTGCAGCCGCTTTATTTCAAAGTATTCATGTTTTTGAGAAATGCACTCCTATTAAGCATCTCTTAACGCAAACACTCTTAAATCTAGCGACCACTATGTTTTTTTTAGTATTGTTTTTCTATATTTAGTGTTGTTGTGTTCTAAAAATTATTTGTGATCCTCTTAAAATCACTGCTTTTTATATAACAAAAGTTGGCTTCAAAGATCTAGAAAGAAAAATTTCGAAAGGAAGCTTCACTTTTTCTCCTTATTAATTTGCAAGCTTAGTATCTTTTTAATACGTAATGCAAAATTTGTTAAATTTGGGCGACGATATCCAGTCGAAAAAATAAGAAAGACGAACACGCCTTGTTTTCAAGCCCCTCAATAGCTTCAGGACATTCAAAGCCATACACGTATGAGGGTGCAAACAAGCCAAAAGCACTGTTGATGGAAGGCTCGAGTAGTAGATGCAGTTTGAAATGTGATAGTAAGCTATATGCTGAGTATCAAATCCCAAGTTTCAAAAAGCCAAAGTACACAGATTGGATATTGAATATTGGTCAAGTATATGAAGCGCATATGCAGAGCATGGACACACCGTAAACCAGAGGATAAGAAAAGAACCACAAGAGGTAGATAAAGAAGCCAAAAGAAAAGACAGGTTAGAAATAAAACGGACATAAGTGGATCGAACACGATTAGATTAGACTTGAGTTAGTATGTGAGATGCCTGCTTAATCATGTAATTAATGACTCATCAGCTAATTGTGCTGTCTCTGTGCGTTCTTCTGTTTCGCGACAAAGCATGAGAGCTATCCTCCATACAGTTATATCTACAAACACGAAAAGAGACAAAGTGGATTAGGCTAAAAAAGGACTGAGAGGAGCGTCTGTAGCGGTGCACACGACCTAAGAAGAGACTGCTATGAAAACCATACAGCGTTACTCCATTGTAAATGACAACTAATGAAAGCATTGGCTTTTGACAATCTAGAAACTTGCAGGCTAAAGGTGATACAAACAATTATAACTCTGACAGAGGACAAATGCTTACCATCAAATTAGATCTCTAGTATCAGTCAAAAGGCTTTTGGCTCGATCATTTGTCGAAGCTTCATATATCGACACCATAACCATTTTATGTATAGCTTGCTCTAGTTTTTTCCGGTGCTAGTTGTTGTATATCGATAGTCGAGTGTAACAATGAAAACGAACAAATTAATTTGATAGCTTCAGAAACATTCATAGTTTGTGGCTTTATGAGATCTGACCGACCTTCTCGTTCATTTAAAGCCGTGAGTTAGTATTGTTCAGAAGACGATGATTATGAAGATAACAGAAAAGCTCAATCTCCTACTACATGAATCATCATAGGTCACAACTGATCATGATTAAGCGATGTGTTCTTTAATTTTCTGTGTTCTTCAAACACTTTTCTAATTAAAAGATTTTGGTCTCTTCTTTCTTTTTTTTCTGTTCTTAATCTTTCTTTGTTGATGATTGTATCGATTTTACAGTCAGAGAAATGGGCTGATTCTTCTAAACAATTTTATTGCCGATCAATCGATACAAACAAAGAAAGCGAAAGAGAAAAGTGCTGCCATATCTTTGCCAGATAAGTAGCCACTCCTTTTCTTTCACTGTCGCTTTTTTCCAGGTGTTCTTTCTTTTGTCACTATTGCCTTCTCTCTTTACATTGCTCTGTTACTGTGGCCGATACGCTCTTCTTTTTGTCGATCTTGATCATAGTGTTATTCTTCTTTGGAAACAAAGACGAATGCTTCTAAAGCCAGTTACAGAGCATGCATGAGCTCATTTTGTCCTTTTTTTTCTCTCTTCAAAGCCTTTCAAGGCACACTGTAACTACATGGTCTTCTTCGTGTTCAAACGCATTTTCTCTTGTGCATTTTAAAGAAAGAAAAATCAGGCACTGACCATATTGTTTATTTTTCTTTTTACTTAAGTACTGAAGGGAAAAGAAAGTAAAGTTCTCTTTTTTTGGATTTGCACAAAATAAGGTTTTGGGTTACACGCCCCTGCCCTTTCCTTTTTTATCACGTAAAATCGATTCTCATCTTTTTTGGAAAAAGGCCAATAGAAGAAAATAACTTAACACGACTTGGCTAAACATGTAACCAGCAGATACTTCAAATAAGTAATACTAAATATATGCGCAAAGAAGCTTTTGAGGAAGTAGCTAACATTGAAAAAGGGGAAAGTGCTTATGCCATGAGTTATTTCCAAAAAGGGAAAAATGAGAGAAAAAAAAAGACCGATAGAAGAAAAAGCAAAAAGGAAAGAGAGAGGGTAAAGGCGCACAAACATCCACTGTATTCACCACTGTAGTCAGAGAGAGAAAAGAAGAGTAAGGCAGTGGTAAAACTATGTTTGCTTTGCTTACTTCTTCTTTTTTCTTACCGAATAGTTCTGTTTGCTGTAGATTTATGATCAAGTTGAAAAAAAAAGAAAAAAAACGAGAGAGAAAAAGATCGGTAATGAGCCAAGCACCTATCGGATCGCTTCTCGGCTTGGTTGTTGATCTCCTTCATAGGTCTTTTACAGGCCATAGTAGTCAAAGACAAGAGGCGGACAAATATGATATGCTGAACACTATGGCAGTAAGTAATACAGGAGAAGTGTTACTGGATAAAGTATGAGAGAAGCCTTTCTTTGTTTATTTCTTTGTTTTCTTTCTATCCTTTTTTCTCCTTCTCACGTTCACTCCAAAATTAGCAAAGATGAAGGTGGGCCGACCAATTCTGTAGCTAAAGGAAGTTGTAGCACCAACAACCACAATATCAACCATAGCGATAAGAGCAACCTTTTTATGACGCGACATGTCAGTGTTTGTGTTTATTGTTTTTTGGATAGCCGATTGCATTCAGCTAAGGCCGACTTCTCATCTACGTACTTTCGAACTTTTGTTTCTTTTTTCGTTGACATATACCCTACAGAGTAAAGATCGAAGCCGAAATAAGAGAAGAACAAAAGCAAAGACGTTTCTTTTTTCTGATACTATAAAAACTTGGCAACACAAACTCACTGATCTTGGTGCTTTAGGGCACTTGTTGAGCAGATGCAGACAAGCTGAGCTGCTACAGAACAGGCCGGCATGAAGAAGGTAGTATGAAGAGGCAACACACAGCTCACACCACACAGCTCACACCATGCAGCTCACACCATGCAGCTCACACCACACAGCTCACGATACACGCACATATACATTTGTGTATATACATACAGTCAAGCGTTTATGAATGAGCTAGAGAAAAGTTAGCAAGGTCAGAAAAGATAGTAACGATTGTGAGAATGGGACAGAGGATGATGACAAGCCGGATACTGGATACTGGATATCATAGATCCGCTAGCTGCCGAAGAAGAAGAAATGAATTGGTCAGGTCATAGGTAGAAGCTATGCAAAACGAAGATCAAATGAAAAAAAAAATGAGTGGATAAAGCATAAAAGAGGCAAATGAGGAAGCAAAGCTATAAGAAAAAACAAAGACAGAGATGGAAGAGGAAGATATATACAAGTGGACTAAGACACCGTGCGAATGAGTTGGCTCTTCGGAGTCTTTGCAGACCGATTGACACTTGTGCTTGGCAAACTTTAAGGAGCCATAGTGATTATGCTTCAGCATAAGCCTTTTCATTCTTGACAGAGAGATTGTTCTCCAGAGCAAGTAATGCGATACAATGCTCAAGTGAACGACTACTCGCAGCGTGCTCTTGCTCTGTATTGAGATGAGGTCTTGTTCAAGGAACAAGCTAGGTCAAATAAATCGGATGCGAACATATTCAGTTTGCTTGGTTGATTCAGTTGATTAGAAGAGATGTATATGGTAGTATGACGCTTGAAATCAACCAATCCATAGCATAGAGTAAAGAAATAACGAACACAATCTCAGTAAAACATGGCTGCAGTAGTACATGGTAAACCGATGATAATAACGATGATGATAACAACAACGAAAAAAAAATGTTGCGCTTCTTATAGTGAACCACATGTATCTTCTTGAGTCCAAAAACGAAACTGAGAGAGGAATGGTATTTATCGATCTTGACACTTTTTACCCATTAAAAGAAGGCACATGAAAGGATTGTCGGAGGTATTGTTTGCTGTGGGTTTTAACCAAGATGAGTTGTACACCTTCCTGAAATGTGATGCATTTTTACGATAGCAGTGTAGCGATACAAACTTTTGGCTTACATGATTTCAACCCCTTCTCTCAAATCAATACACATATGCATACTATCATTTCTGAACAACCCAATCTGCTTGTACATACTTTTTTTTCTATAATAATGAAGTCCTCAACGAATGATACAGTGAGTTTTGTAAGGAAGAATAGAACAGCCTTGGCTTGTTTGCAAGTTACACTAAGCTTACAAATTATATGTTTAATCTTCACTGCAAGATGAGGAAACAGCTATAAAAAGAAAGTCTGTCCAAGTTCTATTTTGAGACTGAAATGGATGATTTGTCTACAATTGATGCTAATCGTATATTGGTTCTTTGCCAGAAATAAAAAGTTTGTTTTCATACAGCAAACCAGCAAGAACTTTGATTCGGACTACTGCCTTTTGTCAATAAAGCTTTCATGGACACAAAGCAACCTTTTTCTTTCTTCAGAGAAGATTTTGTAGGTGTTGCTGTAATCAGTATGTTTTAAAAAGGAGTTTGTAAAATAGGCATCAGCATAGATCAACAAAAGTGAAGACTTCTCTCAATTCTTTAGACCTTATTCACGCTTCTTCTTTATTTGTTCTTTTACTGCTTCAAGTTATTTTCGCATGAAAATAAACAACAAGGTAAACTATGATGCAATAGAATGGAACTGCCGTTTCCACAAAATTTTCTGCCTGTCAAAAAACTATAAATAAGGATAAAAAATTGACTTCTTTGATTTTGTTTTTTTTTAATTCACATCATTTTACAAATGAAGAATGAATGGGCGGTCGTTCTATCTTCTTGGTGCAAAACTAAAACGTTGTGTTTGTTCTGTTGGGCTAAGGGGATAACAATGAAGCATGAACGGATGGTAGTTCTCTTCTTGTAGTTGGGTTCAGCACTCTTCTTTTCTTCTGTTGGGCTAAGGGACAATTTTAAAAATGGAAAAATGGAAAAATGAAAAAATGAATGAAAACAAATGAAAATAACTTTACTAGACAAGAATTTCATAATTCAAGTGTATATCTCGGCTGCAAAGCGCTCTTCTACTTTTGGCTTACTGCTATTGTTGTTTTTCGGCTAAAATAAAAAATAATTGAGCTCAAAATTCACCAACTTTGCCTGTAGTTTGTATCTTAGAGGTCCCTTATGTCGTCTTCTTTTGTCAAAGCAAAAAAAAAAAAAATACATTAGCACACAATAGATCGACTGACATCTTAATCATTTATTATAAGTAAGACTGTTTAGCAAACAATCACAATGGAGGCCAGTAAGCTGATAAGGGAATGACTCATACTTCTTTATTGATCTGTTTGACAATGAGTTAATTTGGATCTTGCGATACAAAAAATTGACAGGGCAAGAAAAAGGTGTTGGGAACCTAAGTCATTTCGTATAAACAAAAAACAGAGAAGAAAATGAAAGTAATCTTTTGTCTTTGTCTTTGTCTTTCATTATTGTATCAAAGTTAGTATTATCTGTTGTAGAAGGGATTTATAAAGCTATGCTAAAAAGGATATTACTTGAACTTAAGATCATCAATTGGATAAATATATCAAAAAGATATCCCGGTGCCTTATAGAGACTCACAAAGAGAGAGTCTTCGAAACTTAAGGAGAGCGACCTTATAGTGCGGAAATAAAACCAACAGAGACAACAAATCAACTGCAGGATGATGATTGATTTTTCTTCCGTGTCGTCTCCTTGTCTTTCTTCTTCTTCTATATAATCAAATCTGAACTAATGTAAATATGTTAAGCAGCCAAGCAAAAACAGCGTGAATAGTTGTTGCTTTTGAAGTTCTACAAGTCCTCTTAATAGTAGTATGGCTTTTGTGTACAGTTTCTTGATAAAATCAGGTTCGTCTAATTGTCAAGAAAGAAAAGCTTTTCTGAAGTTCGGCTGTCATGACTACGAAATAAAAGTAATAAATAAAAGATAGCTGTTGCTGCATAAAATAGCACTGAATATGATTTCATACAACTTGATTCCTGATTTACTTTATTTGCATCAAATTACTGACTATTAGGCTCATTAGACGTCAAGATATGATTTGTCTGCTGTCTTTACTTAGTGCATATTTCGATCAATTATTTTTACTTCCTCTTCTCTTTCCTTTCTTTTTTTTCCCTCTTTTCTCTTTATCAAAACTCTTATGCTACTTTCAAAAACTCATCATTTTGGCAAAACTAACGACAAGTAACAAGTTATGCTTGTATGTCGATATTATTGCTCATCTTGCTTCGTTTTGTTTAGTTTAGGCCTTTATAGCCTGCCCAAATCTATTTCACCAAGATCAACTGGGGCAAGAACAAAGAATGATGCTGCCTTTCTTTTCTAATAGAAGCAGGCCATTATATTACGCTAGTTCATTTTCGCGAACGACCCTCATTGTTGTATTGCAATTGAGTCGCAGACTGGCAAAGTGTCACTGAGCCGCCTGATCTCTTGGCAACCTATGAGCGATCCTGTAGGGATTTAGATAGAGGAAGTGGGCACAGACATACTTGTACTATTCCTCGTTAGTGAACAGATGAATCGGCTTTCCTGCTACGGAGTTATAATAGTACGAACAAAACTAAGCTCTTTTCTTTGGCTTAGGAAAACGAGTGGAGAAGAGATTTATCCTCTGCGTTGTTGTCTCTCTCTTTCTTTCTTTTTGTTGTTATTGGAAACACATGCTACTGGATAACTCAAGACCTGAATCCATGTTCTTTCTCTGGCTCTGTCATTGTATCCGTCTTTTTTTTTTCTTGGTTGAAGTGTTGAAGTGATGAATAAGTAAGCATGTGCATGTGTATGTGTATGTACTCAAAAGACGCGAAGAGGCATTTCATATTATACGTCTTTGTTGTTTGATTGATGCCTCTTTGCACGTTCGCCTAATATATGCTTTGGCTTGATGTGTGTCTGTAATGATGTGTCTTACAACGTCGAACTAAAGGAAAATGAAAATGAAGCTCCATGTAGCTCGCGTTCAGCGTTTCATTCGCTCAGCGGATACATTTGAATGGTGCTTAGTCCATACTTTGTAGAAGAAAGAATTGTATTTGAGTTTGTAATTTATCTACTATCATTAATACTTCATTGTCATTATACTATTGTTTCAAATCCTATCAATTACTGCTCTTGTCATCTCTAGTACATGTCTTAGATTATCCAACCTACAATCAAAGTCAAGCCAAAAGTCAAGCCAAAAGTCAAGCCATGCCAATTCAGAGATCCATCTTTCTGTGATTAAGTTTCTGGTGTATGGAGCCCTCTAGGCTTTTTTACAGAAAGGAAGAAGCTTAGATGACCAGACTTTCAGTAAAAGCCTAAAAGCTGTTCCAATGACAGAAACGGTGTTGGTCCAAGGAATTGAAAAACTACACATTCACTGTTCTATTGCTGATAGTTACTATCCAAAAAACCATCATGCGTTGAGTTTTATCATAGCAACCAAAATTGCTCAAGGAAACAAAAATGCTTTCATTTTGACAATGAAAGGTTAGCGTAGAACAATGACCTTTGCTAGAAGTGGACAGAGTACAAACAAAACCAAGTTTTATTCAGAGCATAGTCAAACAGTGGAAAATCATAACTTCCATCTTCTTTATCTTGTACCCCTACTACTCATGCATAAAGCAGACTCTGCCCCTTTCTCTGTTTTTATCTGTTACTACCTGTCTACAGGATGTCCTTCTGTCTCTATGTCTGTCGTTTTTCTTTCTCTTATCACAGCCATCATGCTAAACGCCAGTTGATGACACTTAAACTCTCATTTTTTTTGTGTTTACATTTATTTACCTTTCATCTTATTCGTAAATGGTGATTATGCTTCTACAGTTCAAGTTGCAACCATCACTCTCTACTCTTCATATATACAAAAGCATTAATTGTTACTACAAGCCTTTTGTCTGTTAGTCAAATAAATGAAAAGGAAAAAAAAAGTACAGAACGACTTTGTATACACGCATGATTGATGACAACAATGTCCCAAGCAGGTCAACAGTAGCCCGCCTTCAAGTTAAGACACCTCAAGATAAACTTGATAAATTTTCACAGACAGTTAATATCTCAAATACCCAAAATTGATGACACTCACAATAAGGTAGTTGTTAGTGGCATTGCAGCATTTACATTTAAAACTATTTTAGCTGTCGAAATGCTTTCTGTCAACATAAGCTGCAGTCGTCTTGACAGAAATATAAGCCTTTCAGTCCGCGTCATTCCCTATCTTTCTAAACTCTCTTTGGCATTCCATCTGCGTATTCGATCATAGCCTCTGTTATGGTCATAAATCTCTCAGGTCTCTCCTTTTTTTTTTACCTCTACCTTTTCTCAACCATCACTCTAAATTACTTCTCTTTTAGCTACAATCTACATCAGGAACTTCTTTTTCTTGACTTTGTTTTGTTGCAAAAATGCATAAATTCTTTGCTTCCTTTTATTGTGTCTTTTTGGATCTATCTATAGCATTTCTATGCTGTCTTCGTTGCTTCTTTTTTTTTGGCTTCTTGACTTACTATGTGAGCTTTCTCAAAATTATCTAATGCAAGTTTTTCTATCCAATCATCATTAACTCATTTTTTACAGCATCGCCAACTAAATGATATCCTCATACTACATCTATAACTAATCTTCAATCATTTGTATGCAAGTGCAAACACATCGCCAACAGTTATGTCTTCTCAGGCTATCTGCATACCAGTCCAATCAAGCCTAATTTAGTCTATCTGTTCGCAGTTCCTCACTAACTCCATCTCTCACTTTGCTTCTCTATCTATCTTCTTTGTCTCTTTTCTTGTCTCATTGTCTACTCCTTGTTTGTGCCTTACTGGCTTTTCTTCTACAGCTAGTCAACAACCAGCTCCTGTCATTGGCAATTGCTGGCAATCCAAACTTCAACACTCAACAACCAACACTCAACATCTAACCTGTCATTGCATCTTATCCCTCCCGTTGGATCCCTTGCATCTACAGCAGTTTAAGTGTATTTTTGCATTCAAATATTCGTGCATACTTGAGCCATGACCTCTGGTACTTCTGCCTGTCAAGCTTCTTTTCTTGTTGCGTACAATACACTTTATCCGTAGTTAGCGCATTGTTCTTCTAAACTTGATTGGTATACATCATCCGGTATCTAATATACAGTATTCAATATCCAAATTGTCATCATACTCGGCCTTACCCATTTGGTCTCTGCTCTTTGGCTATCTTTGCTGTCTTTGCTGACTTTACTTTGTCTAGTACTCAACCACCTGAGTGTATATATCTGAACTGTATGTCGCGTGTATTGTATCATCGTACTACTTTCTTCACGCCAGCCTAGTATGCAGCAGCTCTGCTTTTTTGCATTTGCTCAACATGCGTCATCCAGCACTAAGGCTAGTACGCTTCTGTTGCCAGGTGTCGAGAGAACAAAACAATAATAGGAGAAGATGTATATCTCTCTTTGTCCTTCTCTTGCTTAGGTCAAAGCTGATCTAGCAAGAGGGTAATCAGGATGCTCGAAAAGAGAAAGAAAAAGGAAATCAGCATGAAGACTGAGATGTCGCGTCTTAGAAAGGTTGCTTTTACTGCTGTTGTTGCTTTTATTGCTGCTTTCGCTGTTACTGCTACTACTCCTTTTAACTTCAAGCTTGGTCAGCTCACATCCATCTTTGTTGATATTGGAATAAGTGCGAGAAGAAGAAAAAAGATAGAAAAGCGAAAGCCAAATTAGATTTGGCTTCTCTCATACTTTACCCAGTACCACCACTCCTGTATCACAAACTGCTACAGTAATCAGCATATCATACTTGGTTGGCTCTTGTCTTTAGCTACAATGGCCATTAAGCAGCCCATAAAGACGGCCTATAGTCAATCCGAGGAGCGATCCGATTGATACTTGATTTGTTACTGATCCTTGTTTTTCTTTTTCAAATCTAATCGTAAATACACAGCAAACAGAGTTATTCTGTTAGAAAATAGAAAAAAAGAAGAAAGCGAAGTAAACATATTGTTGCCACTGATTTACTCATTTATCATTTGTCCTTCTAGCTACAGTGGGTAAGACAGTGAATGTCTGTACGCCTTTACCTTCTCTCTTTCTTTTTTGCTTTCTTCTTTTTCTTCTATCGATCTTCTTTTTTTTCCCTCACTTTTTCTTTTTTGGAAATCACCCCTGGCATCAGCACTTTCCCCTCTTTATTTTTTAGTGTTAGCTACTTTCTCAAAAGCTTCTTTTTGGCATATATTTTAGTATCGCTTAATCGAAGTAGTTGCTAACTACATGTTTAACTAGGTCGCATTCAGTCTTTTCTTCCTTCCTTTTGATTTTCTCTTTTCGGCCTTTTTCCAAAAAGAGAAAAGAACCTATTTTGCATGATGAAAAAAAAGGGAAGTGCAGGGCTGTGTAACACAAAACCTCATTTTGAACAAAGCCCAAGAAAAAGAGAGACCCTTATTTTCTTTTCCCTTTAGCACTCAAGTAAAAAGAGAAGAAAAAAACAAAAAAAAACTAAAAAAGTATACACTGTCTCCAGTGCCCAACTTTGCCTTATCTATAACGGGCAAGAGAGAATACTCATAAGCATGAAGAAAACCACACGGTTACAATGTGCCTTGAAAGGCTTCAGGAAACGCAAAAAGAAAATAAAGGGACAAGATGAATGAGCTCATGCTCATATGTTCGCACGCTCTCTAATTGGCTTTTAAGACCATTCGTCATTGTTGTCAAAAAAAGAAAAGCAACAAGATATAACAAGACGAAGATAAAGCTGTTTTTTTGCAAAAGGTCTTTCTGATAAAAAAGTGTTTGAGGAGCGCAAAAGATACGATGAATGAAAAAACACTGCACTAGACTAGTATCAGCTGTGATCTGTGATGATGCAAATAGGGAGTAAGAGAGTAAGAGAGTCTTTTCTTCAACTTTAACTTCTTCTCCATACCCTAAACTCATGGCCTCAATTAAAAGAACTACGTCTCACCAGGCCTCGTAGAAACAGAAGAACTGGCTACTGACACTAGTTTTGATGCAAATAGTATGCTACAAACTACAAAAATTCTTCTGTCTGCTGATGCTAGCTTTAATTATATTGTACAATAGATGCTAGTCAAATGTTGTTGCAGTTTTCTTCTAATCAGACCGTGTGCACTGCTCATAACAAATCCTTTAGTATTCTTTTAGATAAGTTAGAAAAGGTTGTATTTCGCTTTTCTTTCTCTCGTTTATACAGATATAGTTGTAGGATCAAGAATGGTTTAATTTTCTTATGAATTTTGTTTAGCACTGAAACTTGTTATGGGAAAGAAACAAAGACGGAAGAATAAAACAAGACTCTATAAATGATGGAAGCAGCAGCAAAGTGGTTGCCACCAGTATCATATCACTTCCATATGAGTAAAATCAAATCTTCTCAACAGCTTCTACTTGGTATTTCAAACAAAGCAATAGCACTCAACACTCCTCTATCCATTTCCTTCCTAGCTCTTATGAACATATTGGACCCCTTGTATCGAAATATCGTTAAACTCAATGTTTCAACGTTCAACTCTGTGTCTTTTTCCTTTTATTTTTCATGAATATATATAGACCTTTATTCTTTTACTTTTCTACTTTTCCTTTGAGTATGTTATTAGCGACTTAGAACAAAAAATAAAAACAGAAGTGTTCCATAGATATCGAAATGTCATTCATAAAAGGAAGTATGGTACCAAAGTTTACTTTAGGTACTAGTTTGGTTTTGTGTGATGATAAAGAGCTGCTTATTGCTTTTGATTGCTTTGCATTTTTATTACAGAGTAGTTTTGTTCAGTAAATTAGACAAATTGTAATGCGAAATGACTGAAACTTCTATTGATGTAGAACAGCAGAGAAGAGTTGCTTGGAATGATAAAAATAAGAGAGAGAAAGGAAAGCAGATAGACATTGACTTTTTTTTTAGTTTGTGCTTGTGACAGAGAAAGAAGACCAGAAAAAGACAAAGAATTAGCCAAAAAAAAACTGTAGTGTGAGTTGCCTCGAAAGCACATGTCCTCCCTCCCCGGTTACCCTGCCCCCCTAACGGGCCTACAAGTTAGGCTAAAGCCTACCTTCATGATCCAGAGCCTTTTGCCGAAGCGTAGTACCCTAGCGGATGCCGCAGATACCGAAAGACATAGAGGATGACCCATAACTTTGAGCATGTCAGACAGACAGACAGACAGACAGACAGACAGACAGACAGACAGACAGACAGACAGACAGACAGACAGACAGACAGACAGACAGACAGACAGACAGACAGACAGACAGACAGACAGACAGACAGACAGACAGACAGACAGACAGACAGACAGACAGATAGACAGACAGATAGACAGATAGACAGATTGGCAATCTTTTTTCTGTCATGTAGTTACACTAGTTACCCTATTTGTCTGCTGGACAAATTCTTTGTACTTTTTGTTTTTTAAATTTTAGTCTGGGTCCAGTATACCTGGCTTCTGTTTTCTTTGTTTCTTCTCACCCCCACTTTCCGCTTCGTCTTTATCTCTTCTCTTACTTTCTAACAACATCCAAAAGTAAGCAAGCCAGAAAAACAGGTTTAGGAAAAAGAGATGCGTCTTCTTGTTGTTGTTTTTTCTTAACTTATGAATTGAAGCTGCAAGTTTACTAATCGTATAGCCAGTTGGCGAGAAGAAAAAAAGACATAACCTCAACACACCCAGCTACTATAGAAGCAGAGACTATGCGATTTGAAAAGAAAAGAACCAGACAAGCAGTTAGTTGGGTTCTGGACAAGTCGAATAGGTCAGAGGAGGAGAAGACAGGCAGTGCTGATGCGTGAGAAGTCGAGTGCCAACTACCGAGTGCCAAAAGCCAATGCACTGAATACTGGCTACTGGATGACGCATAGTTTCTAAACACAGAAGAGGATCGCTTGAGTTGTAGGTATAGAATGTGGGACAGCTGATGAGAAGTGTATTACAAGAGACAAAAGTAAGGAACAGATGCACGCAAGTGGATTACAACGGATTGAGCGTAAGACAGATATAGAACGACATGTGGATAGGTTGCAGATCTACAAGCACTTGTGCTCGGAGAGAAAAAGAAGAAGAAGAAAAGAACATTGTTGGAAGTTAAGGCGCATATGAATTGGTATGTTTTTTTTTCTCTTTTGACTGGACTGCTCATCTTTTACAAGATATGTGTAATATTCAGCAACAACTTGCTCAACCAGGCTTTGTCTTTTCGCTATTATTGTTGTTTCTTCTTCTCCAGATCCAGCGTGGTATTCCGCCAAGAGATGAGCAAGGTTATTTGGAACATATGTATGGATTTTCTTGGTGAATTAGGACAGCCATCGCATGATGGATGGCTATACCGTATATCAGAGGATGATGAGAACGACAACAAATAGGGGACTGGTATGCAGGTGTATAAAAAGCGAGTGTGTTTGCCTAACATAAAGCACGTTGTGATAGCAGGAATATTATGGCTATTTATGGATATGGTATGAGACGAAGATTTGCTTGCTTGCTTGCTACTAGATTAAGTAGATTTGATATGACACAAGAAGATGGATTGCCTTATATTATCTTTTCCAGATCCTACACAGTAAGTCAAGAGAAACAGGATGAGAAGTGGCACAAGGTACATATATACTAGACATTGTTCGAAAAGAGAAAACATAAAAAAGAAAGAGAATAAAATGTGAATATATATATATATATATATATATGCAAGCATACTTGCAAAACCGTTGATATAGATTGCAGCTAAAGGAGGGACAGATTTAGTTTGATGGGATTGGAAGAGAGAAAAGAGAAAAGAATAGAAGAAGAAGATCTAGGCTACAGCGAAAGCCTCTGTTTAATAAGCTGACAAGCTGCTCAAGAGAGCACTCAGTGCTAGTGCTTCATTTAGAAAGAACAGCTTATGCGGATAAAAGCCATACATACATTTCAATACCTCATGTATGAAAACAAGCTTTTGCTTGCAACGTGTTGTTCATTGCTTCTATCAATAACACTGCTTGTCCTTCAGTACTGCAGATAGTTCTGTGCAACTTTCAACTCAGTGGCATAAATCAAAAACTGTCTATAAAGTGAAGCAATACGGGGAGAAATGCTTATGAATGAAGTATCTGATTACAGAAAGAAAGAAAAAAAAAAGGTTTTGACAATAGTATGCAGTTATGATCTAGTATGCATGGCAACTGGAGCAAGTGTTGTCGAATAAAGATGTTGAATCTCATTGCATATATGCGCGACAAACGAATACACTCACTCACTCTCTTACTTACTTGTTTACCTTCTTACTTGCTTACTCTATTACCATATGGATCATCAAGAAGACCGTTTGTAAAGAGCAGTTTTTTTTCGTGTTGCTGCTTCTTTTCTTGCTGCTTTTCTTTTTCGCCTCTTCTCTTCTCTTCTTGGTTTTTCTTTGCTATTGCTTGTATCAATCGTACAGCCAAGGAGATGAGCTGATTTAGTATAAAAGATTCTATCGGCGATCAATCGATGCAAGTAATAGCAAAGAAAGAGAAAAGACAAGAGTGTTGTCATGTCTTTGCTAGATAAGTGGACACTCCTTTTCTTTCATTGTCGCTTTCTTGCAGGTGCTCTTTCTGCAACCATCATTGCCTTCTCTTTTTGCATTACTTTGCTACTATGACCGATACACTTTTCCTTTTGTCGATCTTGATCATAGTGTCTTTCTTTTTTGGAAACAATGAAGAATATTTTAGAAAACCAGTTACAGAGCGTGTGAGCATGTGAGTATGAGCTCATTTTGTCCTTTTTTTTTCTGTCTTCAAAGCCTTTCAAGGCACACTGCAGCTACGTGGTCTTCTTCGTGTTTAAGCACATTTTCTCTTGTGCATTTTAAAGAAAGAAAAATCAGGCACTGACCACATTGTTTGTTTTTCTTTTTACTTAAGTGCTGAAGGGAAAAGAAAGTAAAGTTCTCTTTTTTGGGATTTGCACAAAATAAGGTTTTAGGTTACACGCCCCTGCCCTTTCCTTTTTTTGTCATGTAAAATTGATTCTCATCTTTTTTGGAAAAAGGCCAATAGAAGAAAATAACTTAACACGACCTGGATAAACATGTAACCAGCAGAAACTTCAAATAAGTAATATTAAATATATGCGCAAAGAAGCTTTTGAGGAAGTAGCTAGCACTGAAAAAAAGGGGAAAAGCTTATGCCATGAGTTATTTCCAAAAAGGGAAAAGTAAGAGAAAAAAAAAGATTGATAGAAGAAAAAGAAAGCAAAAAGAAAAGCGAGAGGGTAAAGGCGCATAAACATCCACTGTATTCACCACTGTACCCAGAGAGAGAAGAGAAGAGTAAGACAAAGGTAAAACTATGTTTGCTTCGCCTACTTCTTTTTTCTTACCGAATAGTTCTGTTTGCTGTAGATTTGTGATTAAGTTGAAAAAAAGAAAAAAAAAACGAGAGAAAAAGATCGGTAATGAGCCAAGCACCTATCGGATCGCTTTTCAGCTTGGTTGCGGACCTTCTTTATAGGTCTTTTGCAGGCCATAGTAGCCAAAGACAAGAGGTAGTCAGATATGATATGCTGAACACTATGGCAGTAAGTAATATATGAGAAGTGTTACTGGATAAAGTATGAGAGAAGCCTTTCTTTTTTTTTTATCCTTTTTTCTCTTTCTCACGTTCACTCCAAGATCAGCAAAGATGAAAGTGAGCCGACCAATTCTGTAGCTAAAGGAAGTTGTAGCACCAACAACCACAATATCAACCATAGCGATAAGAGCAACCTTTCTATGACGCGACATGTCAGCGTTTGTGTTTATTGTTTTTTGGATAGCCGTTTGCATTCAGCTAAGGCCGACTTCTCATCTACGTGCTTTCGATCTTTTGTTTCTTTTTTCGTTGACATATATCGTACAGAGTAAAGATCGAAGCCGAAATAAGAGAAGAACAAAAGGAAAGACGTTTCTTTTTTCTGATACTATAAAAACTTGGCAACACAAACTCACTGATCTTGGTGCTTTAGGGCACTTGTTGAGCAGATGCAAACAAGCTGAGCTGCTACAGAATAGGCCGGCATGAGGAAGGTAGTATGAAGAGGCAACACACAGCTCACGATACACGCAGATATACATTTGTGTATATACATACAGTTAAGCGATTATGAATAAGCTAGAGAAAAGTCAGTAAGGTTAGAAAATATAGTAAAGATTGAGAGAATGGGACAGAGGATGATGACAAGCCGGATACTGGATACTGGATATCATAGATCCGCTAGCTGCTGAAGAAGAAGAAATGAATTGGTCAGGTCATAGGTAAAAGCTATGTAAAACGAAGATCAAGCGAAAAAAAAATGAATGGATAAAGCATAAAAGAGGTAAATGAGGAAGCAAAACTATAAGAAAAAGCAAAGACAGAGATGGAAGAGGAAGATATATACAAGTGGACTAAGATACCGGGCGAATGAGTGGGCTCTTCGGAGTCTTTGCAGACCGATTGACACTTGTGCTTGGCAAACTCTAAGGAGCCATAGTGGTTATGCCTCAGTATAAGCCTTTTCATTCTTGACAGAGAGATTGTTCTCCAGAGCAAGTAATGCGATACAATGCTCAAGCAAAAGCCGACTCGCGGCGTGCTCTTGCTCTGTATTGAGATGAGGTCTTGTTCAAGGAACAAGCTAGGTCAAATGGATTGGGTGCGAGCATATTCAATTTGTTTAGTTGATTCGGTTGATTAGAAAAGGTGTATATGGTAGTGTGATACTTGGACTCAACCAATTCATAGCATATAGAGTAAAGAAATAACAAACACAATCTCAATACAATATGGCTGCACTAGTACATGGTCAACCGATGATGATAACAATAACGAAAAAAAAATGTTGTGCTTCTTATAGTGAACCACATGTATCTTCTTGAGTCCAAAAACGAAACTGAGAGAGGAATGGTATTTATCGATTTTGACACTTTTTACCCATTAAAAGAAGGCACATGAAAGGATTGCCGGAGGTATTGTTTGCTGTGGATTTTAACACCTTCTCTCAAATCAAGGCGCACATGCATACTAGCATTTCTGTACAACCCAACCTGCTTTTACATACTTTTCTTTCTATAATAATAAATCCTCAACGAATGATACAGTGAGTTTTGTAAGGAAGAAAAGAACAGCCTTAGCTTCTTTGCAAGTTAGACTGAGCTTACAAATCATGTGTTTAATCTTCGCTGCAAGATGAGCAAGCAGCTACAAAAAGAAAGTCTGTACAAGTTGTATTTTGAGACCGAAATGGATGATTTTTCCACAATTGATGCTGATCGTACAGTAGCCGCTCGATTTAAGGGTGTTTGATTTAAGAGTATGCTCAATACAAGGGTATATTTCTCAAGAATATACACACTCTTAAATAAAATGACTATTGTATGTTGGTTCTTTGCCAGAAATAAAAAGTTTATTTTTATACAGCAAACCAGCAAGAACTTTGATTTGGACTACTGCCTTTTGTCAATAAAGCTTTTATGGACACAAAGCAACCTTTTTTTTCTTCAGAGAAGATTTTGTAGGTGTTGCTGGCATTTGATCAGACATCAAATGTTTACAAAGATAAACCTCTTTCTATAGTAAATGTAAAGAGTGGAAACTTTTTAAAGAACTCAACTAAACATACTTACGCAGTTAATTTCAGCTTTTTGTAAAAAGAATAGATACTCGACTCTTTCAATCTTCATTTAAGACCCAAAAATTTCAGCTAAATTCAATAATTGCTGGTTAGTTGAGATTCAGTCAGTTGAGCTGTGTACTGGCGGAAATCGCGAAAAGCAATTTGGTCTTGTTCCAAAGGATATGTAAACTGAGCAGTCATCGCGCTAAACCTATCAAAAAAAGGCTTTTTTTTCGAAATCAGCGACACCACAACAATAATTTATTTGTTCAGGGATTTAGTTTGTATCAGATGTCAAAAGTGGGAGAAGTCTTTTTTTTTTATTGAGTTTATTTTTGTGATTATTTGACTTACAGCTCAAAAATAAAGTTTATTCAAGCAAAATCACCAAAAGAATGTCAACAACTTGCGAGCTCTTAAAAGTAAATGCTTGTTCTATTTTGGCTTAAGTGCATATGGCAGGTACAACTGATCAAACTGACATAGTTTGTTGCTTTCTCACAAACATCAAAAAGCGGAGAGTCAACGCGCTTTGACCATCTTAACATGGTTGGACAAGTGTTGCTGTAATCACACCGATCAAAAAATGACCACGTATTTACGTGCCAGCACACCGGTTCTGCTGTGCTCGAAACGTCCTCGAAAACACCAACGAAGGCGTTCTGGCGTGCTCCCTCGTTACACAAAGGTAGGGGTTTAAATCAAAATTTCAAGTAGAGATGACGCTTTTGGACTTATGGTGCTACTTCATTTTAAAGCTCAATTTTTTTTAGCCTTTAGGCCTTTTGTTTGATTGGATTATTGTTTATAAAAATGTGGCTTTTATTATTTTTAAATTGGTATATTAAGATGATAACGAGCTACGGTAATGGAATGCCTGCCTGCAGTATAATGGCTACAAGGGGTATCCTTTGGTTGCTATATCGAACTAAATGATCCTTACCTTGATATTTGCAAAGAGAATTTTGGAGCTAAATGTAAAGCGAGATCATAACGGGTGCGATAGATGTGGTCTATGTAAAAATTTTAGTTGAAGCTTACAAATAAGGATTAAGCGATACATACTTGTTTGTCTTCCAAGCAATTTGAATATAAAAGCGAGCTAGTCGTAAGAATCAGTGCCTAAATACCTTTGGTGACGTATGTAGTACTTGCTCACAGTAACAAGTTGAAAGCTGCAAGTAAAGCGATGGTCAGTAAAAAAGTATTGAGAAACGCGTATTTAACCTTACCTGTTTTTTCAACTTATCTTCTTACTTGAGAGAACATATAAAATATAAAACTAATATCAACTGTAACAAAAAAATATTAGATAATGCAATGAGAAAGCTTTTGAATTACTTACTTCAAGAATAGAGGTACTTATTCAAAAATAAAACGAAATAAAACAAAACGACAAAGAAAGAAAAAGAGAAAATTGATAAGTTGGAAATAACTCTTTTTTTTTTTTTAATTTTCCAACACCGTTCTTTTTCTTCGTCCAATAAAGTCCATAGTTTGATTTGTCTTGAGAATAATGTCTTATTTTCTATTCAAAAATGGAAGCACCGTACTACAACGAAAGAAAAATATTTGAAAGTAAGTCGATATTGTAGGCATTCAACTTTTTAAGCCTGCAAGAGTAAGTCGACGGGCATCGAATTATAAAAATTCGTATCACCACTCTGCTCAAAAAGGAAGAAAGTGTTCAAAATGCGTTTTTTTGGTCGAAAATAGTAATCGCACATTTATTCCTCCAAAAACTGTCACTCAAGCTGCCTTTTTGGGATTTTTTGGCGGATAAAGGTTTACGAGGACGTCCAATCTGTTCTAGCACGTAAATACGTGGTTGATTTTTGATCGGTGCAGCATGTTTTAAAAAGGAGTTTGTATAGTAAGCATCAGCATAAATCAACAAAAGTGAAGACTTCTCTCAACTCTTTAGACCTTATTCACGCTTCTTCTTTATTTGTTCTTTTACTGCTTCAAGTTATTTTCGCATGAAAATAAACAACAAGGTGAACAATGATGCAATAGAACAGGACTGCTTATCAGAGGACTGGCTTCCACAAAATTTTCTGCCTGTCAAAAAACTATAAATAAGGATCAAAAAATGACTTCTCTGATTTTGTTTTTTTCAATTCACATCATTTTACAAATGAAGAATGAATGGGCGGTCGTTCTATCTTCTTGGTGCAAAACTTAAACTTTGTATTTGTTCTGTTGGGCTAAGGGGCAAACAATGAAGCATGAGCGGATGGTAGTTCTCTTCTTGTAGTTGGGTTCAACACCCTTCTTTTGTTCTGTTGGGCTACGGGGACAACAAGAACGAATGGGCGGCCTTCTTTCTTTAAGTGAGAGTCAAATCTTGCTTTTCTTTTGTTGAGCTAAGGGGCAAACAATGAAGAATGAACGGTAGGTGGTTCTATCTTCTTTGAGTGAGGTTCAAACTTCGCTTTTCTTCTGTTGGGCTAAGGGACAATTTTAAAATGAAAAAATGAATGAAAACAAATGAATGAAAACAAATGAAAATGGCTTTACCAGACAAGAATCTCATAATTCAAGTGTATATCTCGGCTGCAAAGCGCTCTTCTACTTTTGGATTACTGTTGTTGTTGTTTTTCGGCTGAAATAAGAAATAATTGAGCTCAAAATTTACCAACTTTGCCTATAATTTTGTATCTTAGAGGTCCCTTATGTCATCTTCTTTTGTCAAAGCAAAAAAAAAAAAAAGACATTAGCATACAATAGATCGACTGACATCTTGATCATGTATTATAAGTAAGACTGTTTAACAAACAATCACAATTGAGACTGGTAAGCTGATAAGGGAATGATTCGTATTTCTTCATTGATCTATTTGACAATGAGTTGATTTGGATCTTGCGATACAAAAAAATTGACAGGACAAGAAAAAGGTGTTGGGAACCTAAGTCATTTCGTATATGCATTATAATGTGAAGAAGAAAGTGAAATTGAAATCTTATCTGTCCTTTGCCTTTGTGTTTCATTAATGAATTTAAGCAAATATTGTCAGGTGTAGAAGGAAATGATAACGATATGCTTGGAAAGATCTCTCTAAAGCTTGAGGTTGTTCATTAGATGACTATATCTGAACAAAAGCCATGTGCTTTATAGAGACTTGGAAAGAGAGAGCTAGTGAACTTTAATGGGAGCGGCTTTATAGCACGGAAATACAATCAATAGATATGACAAATCAACTACTGCATGGCGACTGGTCTCTTCCTCTTTCCACTCCTTCTTCTTCCTTTATTCTACAAAATTCAATCCAATCTGATGTAAATGTGTCAAGCAATTAAACGAGAACAATACGAAAAACTAGTACCCCTGAAGTTCTGCGGGCATCAAAAGTAGGCGCACGAAGTATTACCTAAAAACAAAGGAAGACTCTAAAACAGCATAAAAATAGTGTGGTATATTTGGTTAAGGTAAAGACTTCCAATATCCAGATCAAGAAATTTAGATAGTAGCAAATACCTTATAGCGCAATACACTCATACGACAAAACAGAAGGAAAAAAAAAAAGAGAGAGAGAGAGAGAGAGAATAGGCAAAAGACCATAGACATCTCTTGGAGAGGATTCTGAATGGAACAAATAACAGATGTATCACAAAAAACCCTCCGTATAAAGATGATCTATGTAGGATAATTAGCCGTAAACAAACAGGAATAATTTAACCATGTCAAGCTACAGTAACTTGAATATCAAAGCATGACCTGGGTATTTGGGTAATTTCCAGGCACAAGACGTCAGGCCACTCATGAGTCGAATCAACAATCATCCGCATTAAACCAGCACATCAGAAGAGCGCCACATTTATCTTGAGGTAGAACAAGAAACTCTATTCGACTCTTTTCCCTTTTTTAAAGTAAAGCCTAGCCCTTACAACTCTAACAAAAAAGGTCTCGGCGGATAAATCCGGCTACTTTAAACAACATGAACATACAAACACTCCTTGTCTACTCTTGCACCTCATTATCCGGTCCTCTTTTCAGCAATAACAGTGTATAGTGTGGTCTTGTTGACTAGATCAATAAGTTGCATAGTTGAAAACAGACTTAATTTTCTCTTTGGAATAGCCAGATTGTCAAGCCTTTTTTTAAGGTTGATCTGTAAAACCCTGCTTCATTCAGCATAAATTATCCAAATAAATCAATAAAGTGACACTCCAGCCCCCTTTGACTGTTTCCAAAATTGTATTTCGTTTAGAAAGTACAAAAGACCAGCTTCATATCATTTCTGTCTTGTCTTTTACAATTTCACCTTTTGGATTCTATGACCCACTTTCTTTCAACAGCATGTTGATGAACAAATCTGTTACTAAATGAATCCTATATTACGTTAAAAATAGCTGCTGAATAGACAAAAAAGGATTGTAGAAATTTACAGATTAAATTTATTTGATGCTAATTATGGGATTGTCTGTCTTACAGTTAAGCTTAGATTAAGGTTCGGTTGAATAGTTTCGGATCATGCTGACAAAAAAGATTCCACATCAATTCACCTAATACTCTAGGCTTCTCTCAAAGCAAGCTGTGCTCATAGATCATTGGCCTTGTGGAAATAGGTTTCATTCTATTAATAGAATATCAATTTTGAGAATATAACTCATATGGGTGTAGAGTGGTACCAAATACATTTTTATGGCGGGTATGGTTTTCCTGTATTAAAATCCCACTCTTTTTATTTCAAGCAATCATCTTCCATTCAAACAAAAGGAAAATAAAGAGATCATTTTAAGCTCTTTCAAGCTAGTTTGTTAGTACGCTACTATTTCTCAGAATATTGTTTTTTCCTTTTTTAGACGTTGTTATCAAGTAAACTGCATCTTCCTTTTTAAAAAAGGCAATACGCGCCACTTTATTATTATTCAAGCTCATCGTAATACTCATTTAGTTGTTCAATGATATCCGCCTTCATCCTGGAAAACAAATCAACAAATTGAAGATGCAATTCCATTAACAGTTGAACACGTAGATCAGCCAAGTGTTGTCTCAAGAAGTCAACTTCTTGATGCGCCCATGGCTTGCTTTGCGCCTGATAGGATCTACTTACCACCAAAAGAGGGTGTGACAACCAAGAAAGCCATCTGTGTGACATACTCTCTACCTCTGTACCTTGAATCATCATCCGAATATCCTGTTGTACTCGCTCTACCAGTTGATACGCATCCATCTGCTCAATCAATTGGGTGGCCAAGATACTGTTCAAGGAAGAGAGTAAGTAAGAGAGTTCTGTTTCAATCCTGCTAGGTTCCAATAATCTGTTCTCCCATAATGTCTTCCAATGGCGTTGGATGATGGGATCAATGGATTCATAGATATGTGCGTTCATTGACTGTACATGCTTGCTGATAATAGTGGGTATCTTTAGCAACTGATTTCCTATCAACAGGGTTAGTTATATCATAATATACAAACAACAGGCTACTTTACTTGACATCGTCTGATCAATACCCAAGAATTGAACTTGAGCCTTTAATAGTTGACATCTTGACTCTGTTGGCATATAGATAAGGTAGAGGAATAGTTCTTCACTCTGAGAATTCAACGCTGTATCCACTAGATTTTCATAGTGTTGAACAACTTCTGTATAAAGAATGTACTCTTCCGATGAGTAGTCTGAATTGACTTCAAATGGCTGTGTTTGTTGCAAGTAAAATGCAGTTTGGGGTGCTTTGGCATGTGTGACAGCAAGAGCATGGCAGCCACAACAGAGACAGTAGAGTAAGACAAAATAATATACAAGCATAAGATTGAGAGAGGATATGAGAGAGAGAAAGTAAAAGAATAGAAAGAAAGTGTTTGAATGCAGCTTGAATTTTAACTGTTCTGATGAGTACTCTTTGTTTCGTGTACAGAACAAGTCGATTGATTGTCCGCATTAGTTATGTCAAACAGAATCCGAGGTTAAAGTTTCATTTTTATTTCTTAATCTAGAAAATAGTGTATAGTGCCAAAAAGAAAAAGATAATGAAATGTTATTTACCAATAGTAAACCTGTATTGATGTTAGAATAAATATAGATATAGAAAGGATCATTCCTTACCATGTCTCTCTACAATCAACAGCATGTTTACGAACCGCTCGTTTCTTGTCATCTAAAGCAACGCCTAATTCTTTCACTACTGAGGGTTTGAAGGGAGACAAGATATCTGATTTCCCCTTTCTAGCAATCTCACAGAGACAATCTAGAGCAAGAATACGTGCGGTGGCTGTATGTGATTGTGTGATTCTCAAGAGTGCATGAATGAATGAACCCAGATGCTGTATCACAAGATCTTGAGCATTAGGAACAATATGCTGTACTACTCTCAAGGTGGACTGGACCAAATGAGGATCTTCAGTAGAGAGTGCTGATATGATAGGTACCATTAACTATGAAAATAACAGGTCAGTTTATATAAGACTGGCTCATAAAGATACCCTACTTTGTAAAGTTCATTGATAGTCACTTGTTGAGGACTGTGTTGAATCAGATGAATCAATGCAGTCAAGTAATAAATCTGAATTTCTATACAATAAACCTAAGTGAATAAGCCTCGCTTCTTTAATTAAAAACGATAATTACCTGGATGAAGAATGTCTTTTTGTTCTGAACCTTGCATGAGTTTCCTAACGCAATAGTTGAAAACACGTTGTTTATAGAGAACCTATCTTTTCAATTTAAAAAGGGGTTGTCTTTGTGATTCAACAGTTGAACTTACAGAAACAACAGCATGAGAAGCCTTGTTCAGCACAAGTTCATCATGTTCTAGCAAGACAACAAAACTATCGGCAGCTTCTTTTCCAATCTCAGGAACCCCACACATCTGAATGACACTGTCCAGCAGTTCAAAGCCATAGGTATGGCCCTTTTGAATCAACGATTTGATGATCTAGAGATACGCCATTGAGTAGACTATAGATATACATATAGCACTGCACTTACCCATACAAATACAGTAAGAGGATTGGGCTGTTTCAAATGTGGCATCAGTTCTTCTTTTATCACTTGTTGAATAGAATGAATCAGTTGGCCTATATGACTTGTTCAGTAAATTCTATCACACACACTTTCTATAGATCAATAGCCTTACTGTTATTTGATTTATTGATGATTGAACTCGTCATTTTGCTTAACGCCAACTGTCTTGCTTTGGAAGGTGATTGAATGGCTGTCTGTATTGATTTCTTCAGGAATTCAGCTACATCGTAAACAGGCAATTGTACCTAATTCAAGCACACTGTATCAGTCTTTTTTTTTATCACGTCTAACTAAACCTGCTTACGTCTTTTCGACAATTGCCTACAATGGCAGTAAACAATAAAGTTACATCTATTCTATCATTCTTGGATAGATCAAATATCGATAAGTCAGCATTCTCTTGTGACATGCTATTTGGATCCAACACCGATAGATCGCCCTGGACAAACAATCGAAAAGCATCTTGAACACTTTGCGATTGTTGACTATGTACAGCGTGTTTAATACATCTCTCTTCTCAAGTATCTTTCTCTTACTTTGTATCTGATAAACGTAGAGTGATAGCAATGATCATAGCAAATTGATCTATCAAGGTATCATCCAAATACCATGATTCTTTAATCAGATGAGAAGTACAATGACCTAGAAGGAAAGGTAACAGAAAAGTACGGCCTAGAGTAAGAACATCTGTATGTTTAGAAGCAGTACGATAGATAAACAACAGAGTAGTAGCAAGATCATGAATATATGCAGATTGTGGCTGGCCTAAAACAAAAGAAATTAGCTTGGATGAGTTTTGCATAAAAAATCAAATGTTCTTTTTCTTTTACCTAAAAAAGAACAAGCATAATCCAGTCGATCAACAAGTGAATGAATGACTGTTACAAAGACGGCAGGATAAGCGCCTAATACTTTGATTGCCTCTAGGGCATCTCTATAATGTTCAGATACAGTAGGTGTATCGCGAGAAGCAAGTGTGTTCAAAAGGACAGGAAAGGTATGTTGGCCAATGGAGACTGGGTATAATTTGGCAATGACACCAAGAATGGAAAGCGCAAGGTGCCTAAACACTTTCTTTCGTCAGACTTTTTTTCTTTCATTTTACAACTGCCTTCACTTGCCTGATTTCCTTTTCTTGTAGAACCAATTGATGGGTAAGGTGACCAACGGCAACATAGATCTAAATGTCATAACATAAGCCCTAAGCCAGCCTTTTTCTTCTTTTTAGACTTACCTCTTCTTGTTTGAGGAAATGCTTCATCAAGACCATTTCATGAAATCCCTTTAGACTGGCTTGCTTAATAGGTGTATGGGCGGCACTAGAATCAGCTAACGAGAGAATAAACATCTGCAGGATCTGTTGTTTATACATCAACAGAGGTGTCTGGAAATCTCTATCTAGATAGCCTATGAGTGAACATCACCCATCAGACACGCTACTCTACTTACCATAGCCCACATCTTCCACTGAACCATACAATGTCTTACTGGCAATCAAGAGTTCAGTCAAGATATCTAGAATGGCCTTTTGTTGTCCAGCTGATTCAACAGAGGTATACTGTTGATAGATGATAGGCACAGCTGTGTGGGTGACAGAGGTACAGGCAGGATCAGATGCAGAGGCAGCTGCTCTCAAGATAGAAGCAGCCGATCGAGCATGTTTGAGTTCTGGCTGCTTTAGTGCCTGCACACAGGTCTGTAAGAGGCCATCAATCGCTCGTTCCACAGGATCACGAATGTTGGCAATACTGATGCCTGTGCCTAGAGTGGCAACTACATGATGGATGGTCTGAAGTGCAATCTCTACCATGGTAACATCTGCTCCCTCATAGACTTCTTTCACAAGAGCGTCAAACAAGTCTTGAGCATGTGGCAAGATGGCATGCGCACCATAGGCAGGTGCACATAAACTGATGGTCTCCATCACATCCTTTTTGGCGCTTCCCTTGGTTGTCAATAGCTTTTCAATCAAGAGAGGCGTAGCATAAAAGGCAAAATAGGGTGTGGCAGCTAGACAACGACGTAAGCTGATCTTCAAGTCTTCTGTGGTGATACTCAGGTCAGCATGATTGGGTGCTGCAAAACTGATGGGGAAGTAACAAAAGACAACCTCAAACAGATCTTCGATATGACGAGAGATATCAAAGCGATCAATGATGGCACGGACTAGATCAAAAGCAACCAATAGATTTCGAGGATCTTTTTCTCCATCCATACAATGAATAAAGTCATCAATAAATGTGATTTTGGATCTTTGGATTTCTAAGTAAATATAAAGTGAGTATGGGATATTCAGACAAATGATTGCGCTTACCTGAAGGATAGCGTTCAATGGATTTAGCTAGAATACAGAGTATCTTCAATCGACTTTGTTGAGATTGCTTTTTGACCTTGATGTGGCGAAATAGACTATAGATGATAAGGGTCAATGGCACACTATCAAATGAAAGTAGGAAATAGTTACATGTCACAGAGTGCAATGGTACTTTTGCCTGAAATGGTGTCTGTATGAATCAAGACAGAGAGAATATCAATACACCGAGGTAAAGAGACATTATCCCTTAGGCGGTCACCTAGGAACTGAAGCACAGCATCCACTAAACTGCCATATCAATACACTGTTGAATCTTATTTTTTTTTTTTTACCTGTATTGACATCTAAGGAAGATTGACTGGGTGTGACTACTTGTGCCAAAAGTTCAATACCTGAAGAAAAAAAATAAATAAAAAATAAATAGCTATAGACAGAAACCATAAAAGAAACACGTACATTTTACTTTATAAGCAATTTCGCCCTTTTTCCAAATGGTGGTTAAATAGTCTACAATGTCTATCAGTCCAGTAGTCTGTTGAGTGGAATCTAAGAGGAGAGATGAGAAACAGAATGAGGTGACATGAGTGTAGACTTACATAATAACACATAGGCAAGTAAGGAAGGCTCAATATCTGTCTTTTCGGAATGAAACCATTCTTTAAGCAGTTGAAAGATATCCATGTAACTTGTAAATGATCGAAAATCAAGTATAGACAAAAATAAGGTAAAAAGGGAAAAATAAAAATCTGATAACAATAATAATTTTTTTATCTGATTTTCCTTTAAATTCTGACTCAGCTCTTCGCTTTCTAATCAACAAATGAAGACTGTCACAGGGGGAAAGCACTTGATTGAAAAAGTCAAGAGATATAAGGAATGTGTATGGTTGTCTTTGAGCAATAGCCTTATGTTGATGAGCGCTTTTGGATAAGCCATGATAATGAAGAGCTTCATTGTGATATATACTCTAAAAGCATGTATCAGCAAAAGTAAGCTGAACCAATACAGACATGCAGAGAGGAATGCTTTTTATATCGAGAATACATATTTACAAAGTTTGGCAGCACCTGGATACAAGCAAGAACAGTGTTTTATTTTGACGATATACTTTATCACTGGCACAAAAAAAGTGCAAGGAACCAACAAACGTATACCTTTTCCGGAAATAGATTGCACTCTGTAGGTTTGGGCGGTGTTATGAAGGAGTTTTTAAAGAGTACCATGCTATAGGTAGCGAACCGTGGAAGTTTCTTATAAAAATGAAGCAAAATAAAGACTTATGCAAGTAACTGATTCTTAAGAGAATATGTTCAGTTATATGCTTTTTATCTAGGATCAAAGTTATAACTAAATCTCTTTATCAGAGTAATGTTAAGGCTATGGACTATTATTCAAAGGTATTCTTCAGGTATAAGAAGATGCTTATCAAATATATGTCACTTGTATGAAATTTACGTGTAAGATTATTATCCGTAGTGTAATGTGCTCTCAAAAGTAATAAAATAAGAGTTGAAACTAAGTCAAAAAAAGAGAAAAGAATAAGTTCCTGAAGGCTATTTTAGAAGTGAGTCAAAAAGCTATTTCTTTATTCTAAAAATTGATGAAATACAGTGCGAACAGAAATAAGCTACAGATTTACAACTCCGTAATTTGATCATACATTCCATTCTTGTTCTGTTGGCCTTCTCATCACCCTTTTCTTTAAAAGCATACAAAAATGAGCACTTCTGCAGTCATTACCGTATTCAATGAAACCAACAGACATCTTTCCGAATATGGTTATGGTAGATTAGCTGGCACTTTTGTGTATTAAAGTAAGATTGCTCAGATCGCAAGAGATCTTGACCTTCCTGAATTAACTGTACGATTAGCATGTAAAAGACTTCAGCAAACAAAGACCACTCTTCCCAAAACTTCCAGTGGAAGAAAAAGATTTCTTCCTCACACTGATTTAAATGCGGTTGATAGAGTAACCTTGGGCTTTATGAACTTCAAATCACATGTCACAACAATGAAGCCAGCCCTGAAGCAAAGACCCAAAAAATCGCGTTTAGCTTGGGTCAAGGAAGAAGAAGAAGAAGACCATGATAAACACTTTTGATAGATGCCCATCACAAAGTCTAGACCTTAACTTGATTGAAAATGCCCGGGCTTAGGTGAGAAACCATCTAGATAAGCGTGAGGGTAAGTTCAATACCCTCAGACTTAGAAAGGGTTTTGAAAGAAGAATGGTACAAGCTCACGCAAGAGTATTTGAAGAATTCACCCAAAGCTTGGACAGCCTCTTTGAGGTTTTGTAGGAAGGATATTGTGCGAAGCAGTCAAAGAAGAAAAAAATGCATACTGCACATATACTCAGTCAAGGGTAAAGTATCAACAAACGGTTTAATTTGGTTTCTACAATCCTACTAACATGATCGCTATGTTTAGGCTACCAATGTTTGTTTCTGGCACACCAGATCGTTCGGTTGAGGACTCATTGGTACACAACTATTTGTCACAAATGCTTTTGTCTATCTTCGGCAAAGATGGTTGCTTTAGAATCAAATGGCAACACAATAAATCTAAATGAAAAAAAAAAAAAAATACAGCCAGTTGATAAGCATTCGTATTGGGCCAATGGTGAGCTACCAAAGGAATTCAGATTCAAGCCGTACTTGATGGTGCATTCTATGTCGATCAATGTGAAGTGTGTCTTGGCGAGTTTAGAAGAAAAAAGAAAGCCAACTACTCGTCTATAGAGTCAGGCACAGTCAAACTTGGCAAGCAAATGAAAATTGCATATAACGAGCTTGTTAAGCAGCATATTCTGAGCTCCGTTGTCTGTGGCATTATCTGCGAAGGTGATGATATCCTCACTTATTCGATGGACATGGCATCTCCTAAATTATATAGAATGATTAGAATAGCAAAGGTAAAGCTATTCCGTAGCATGGAAGAACTGCACTTCCTACCACAGATCATATTTTGCCTTATGCAGTTGAAAGTAAGGACAGATTTAATACCAACAATCAATCATTGCTTCTCCAACTAATTCTTCTGTGCTTTTTTTTTTTCAAAAAAAGAACATTGCTCTAGAAACAGCTTTGAAGGCAGAAACATCTTCCATTGAGGCTGCCGAGAACGGTCACAGAAATGCCCCAATACCACCAACAGCATGGCTTTCTTTTGATAGTCGTAATCTTAGCTGTAAGAGAAAAAGAAATCACACAGATCAATAGTCTTTTATTAAATGCATAAATAGCTTGTATTATGTCTTCTTTCTTGATTTTATTATCTTTTGAAACAATCAAATCATTGATCATAAAAAAGGCACGATTTATATTTTGAATGGGTGATTGCTACGTCCGCTCATGATACAAGTTAGATCCTACAGTCAACCCTGTATACCCATATTTAGAGTAAAATCATGGTCAATTGCCTGTCTCATTATTGTATACACAAACTTACATCACCCAAACAAGCATGCTGACAAGAGTAAAGCAAGACCGTTACTTGCTATTTGAGAAAGAATCAGATGTTTAGTTAATTGATAAAATACGCAGTTCCCAATACAAACAAGCAAGTCTTCTCTGAGAAAAAACAATGACTTCCGAATGTCAAAACAAGTTCTCTCAGACGACGAATGTAAAATAAGATTGTGTAATACAGTCATCCTCGGATTTAGGGAGCGGTCTTGATTCCTTCAACACCGTTTCCTATATTTCGTTCCCTAAATCGGGGGATGACTGTATGTTGTTAATCTTCTTTTATTTTGATGTCAGCGAAAAATTTCAAATCGATTGTTGTATGTGTGATTTTATGAGTGAGCCAAAGGGTGGGTGTGGTGGGCCTATTACACAGTCTTGCTTTGTATTCTAAAAGGCAAATCATGCAACCAGCTAAGAAATAGTCACAACAATGAACCACTTTGACAAAGTATCTATAAGAAACATACGTAAAGTGCAACATGTAGTCTCCTTTTATTATGCACCTTTCATGAGACACCTCTTCTCTCATCAAACTTACAAACAAACTCTCAGCAAAAACGTCAAACGTCTACTACGCTAATTGTAACAAACCTGATCACTTGAGACGTACATTCCGCGTTCGCACTATTGCCAGTGTTAATACCGCCACCTTACAACAATTGCAACAACTGATGCATCGGTTGAACCCTTTTGTGTCCAACTTCAAGAACTCGAAGCAAAATGCAAGCGGTCAATATAAGGGAATTGAATCCTTGGAAAACATCAAGTTAGTCTTCCTGGCTGAAGGTGCTCCCAATCGTAGACGTTACAGTCGTCCAACCCATGGATTTGAAGTGGCTGCCATAATTGTAGGTGGTGAAAATGACAATGATATGCCTAATTTACGAGACATTGTTGTCCGATACCAAGAGGATTCGCTAATTAAAGTCAATGAGCCCAACCAATTTCATTATACTATGTCCTTTTGTTTCCCTTCTGAATGAATCTGGCAGGAGTACTGATACAAGAAGCATGTCTGACTATCATAAGATAACTGTTAAGAAGTTTTACAGCTTTCGATTGATGTATAGCCTAAAGGGTTTTTTACACTCCCATTCTGTATATGTCAAAAACAACATAAGCTCCAATATAGTGGGAGATTTTAGTAGCTGATGTAACATGTACAGCAAACATATCAGATCACGCAACGTCAAAGTGGTAAATTGAGGCCATTCTCAATAGCTAAACATGATAACAATTCATTTTTCTTTAGATCAAAGGTTTCGCTATGAACGCTTGGAATGAGTTGGTAAGTTCTCTTTTTGTCATATGAAGTTAGCATTGTAGCTCAACCTGTTTTATTCCTGAAGTTGCCTTGTTTATCACGAAAAAAATAGACAAAAGGGAGGTGTGTGAATTGTTTTTGCTTTGTTGTATTTTCTTTCCATTCAATTATCTTCTAAAATGTCTAACACACCTACTTCCCTTATTTACAACCAATACATCAAAAAAGACCCTAAGGTTGATTATTTCAAGTTTGTTTTAACACAAAAGCTAGATAAGCTTGAAAGTGATCTTGGTTACCAAGAAATGTTGAAGTATTTCTTGGAACAAGGATCCAGACGAGAAATCAAAAGAAGAGCAGAAAATCTGCTGTCAGAATTTGAAGTAAAAATCTGCTACACCTTCTATAATAATAATATAGATATTGACTTTGTTTGAATAGGCAAGAAATGAAGACAATGAGTTTGGAAGGAAGTACCGCTCATTTTGGGTAAGCATTTTGTTGTTTTTCATGTACAGTATGACTTGAACTAATGAAATTTTATTGTATAGCAATCCAAGTCGCGTTTACGCAGTCGCTCAAGCATCTCCGCTTCCACTGCTACTACAAAAAAGCAAAATCGTCAAGCTAGACATCCCAAAGATTCTTGATAGCAGGTAAGCCTTTCTTTGAGAAATTGACCTTTGCATTCTGTTGAGCGTACTCCTTCCCATTTACCTTCTTTTTTTTCTTTTTAGTCTCTTAATGTGCTTGATCTTGGTTGTACAGGTGCTATGTCGTTGATGCACGAGCGACTCACCGCTGAAGAAATCGAGTCTTTGTGCTCTAAAGTTTGCTTTGGTTGACCCACACTTGTCACCAGAATTCCGGTCTCTTCTTTTTCGCATTGGTGCAGCACCTAAACTCTGCCATGTCTTTCAGAAGGACTCTGTTTACCTATTCTGAGTTCCAGGCAGCCCCTCTTGATCCTGCTGTACATGAAGACTATGATACAGTTTTCCACCTTTGCCATCATTTCTTGAGAATGATTGAATCTCCTTCTTGGCCGCTCTCAAAGGGAAAAGGGGCGGCTGCTACTTTCACCAGTTTTCCCAATCCTTAACAACATATTCATGCCACACAGGCATGAAATCAGTTTCAAATGGTAAATTCGTTGATGATTAAAGTTATTGTAATGCTAATCTGAATAATGTATATATATATAGGGTTGAGGTGTTAACCGAAAGCTGCAAGAACACCAAGTTAGATGGTTTGGCAAGCTTCATAATGAACAACAACCCAGTTATTGTTGTTGAATTCGCTGGTGGCATAAGCACACATTCAAAAGCAAAGCTTTTTGTCTGACACCAAAAAAATCTATGATCTTTCCGAGATTCATGTTGTGTTGTATGATAGTAAGTGTCAACAACTCTCAACATGCTGTGTTCAAAGGAGTCTAACATTATTTACGTTGCTTTTTTTTTAAATTATAGACATTGTGCTATCTTTTGGAAAAAAGTAGCCAAAGTTGAAAATCAATTTGTCAGAAAGTGCTTTGCACAAATCAAATGTCCAAAGTGATGTATCGTAAATTAGATTAAATCAAGACATTTATTTAAGACGTAATTCTATTTTATGTCAATTTATATTCTACACTGAACAAAAACCCTCTCTCTTTTTGATCTTGTTTAACTCATCTTGACTTAACAAAGGTTATTGTCCAATTAAAAAAAAAAAAAGAATTGATGCCTATCACCTTTTTTATGGAGAAACAGTGTCTTGTCTTCGTTGTGATATTCTATCTTTGTATGTGTTGCTTCGACTCCAGATTGTGCTATTAGCTCTCCGAATCATGCTTTTATTTTCAGTCATTGCCTTTTAGAGTGTAATACTGAATACAACACTTGTCTATCTTCCTGATCATAAAGTAAGTGATATCAATACTGGCTTCATACACTTTCACCTCTTTACTTTTCTTCAGTATGGCCATGAAGGTCTATCTGTTCTAACGCGTTATCATGAGTTGTGCCACTTTAATTTTTACTGTTGGTTTTTTTCTATTGTTCTGTCTGTGACACCTATTCTCTATTAGTTGTACAATGGATCTTGAGTATAGAAATACTTGAGCAAAACCTATTAGTATGTCAATTAGTCTTGAGCTGACAGTGTTATGTGCCTCAATGGATAGCTCAAGTAAGTATCGAAATTATTATAAATGCTATGGTAAGAAGACTACTTTTATGATAGATTCACTTTTTTTGCCTTCTGAAAAAAAAAAGATGGCAGCCCTATATCCTTTTTTCTAACAAACAACTAGACACTTTATTGAATTCAATGAGCCAATAAGCACTTTTCATAACCAATACATTTTCTATTTCATTACAGCAGGTGCTGATGCTTGTTTCCTATGTAGACTGGGTGCCATCTGTTCCCTTCTTCTCTGGATAAGATAGTTCTCAAACAGAATGGCATTTTTAGTATTGCACTTGTACATAATATCCATCAAATCACCAATCACAGGCACCAAACCAATTACGAAATCGACACCAATATTAAACATCATCTTGGACACTAACTCATTTGGTAAATTGGCTTGCATACATAGATGGACTAGATTCAATGCCAACAGAAATCCAATGAAATCACCTACAACAGGAATAAGACCTAACCTAATCCAGATCAGTTTGTTATCTGTTCAACAATGCTTTTATTTTACCAATCAATCCATCAAAGCCTATTTGGAAACAACAACAACTGACGGCTCTATCCAGAAAATGAGCTCTTGATTTCACTTGTTTCAATAGTTTTCTTTCTTCTTTTGATAGGATAGCATCAGCAGTTGGTGCCTTATTCCACCAATATCTCTTGGCCTGTTGTGCTTCTCTTTGATATTGTGCATTATCCGCTTGACTGGCTTTACCTACAAAGGATTTCAGGGCATATTTAGCAATGGCTTCTTTATTCATTTAATAAAATAAATTAAAATAAAAATAAAAAGAGTAAGCATCACATCATGTCACCTTTTTTAAAGTATAATCGGAGTTTTATTTAGGTACACACATTACTCGAGCAGGTATCATAAATGAGAAAGTAGGTGTATGTGCTACAAAGGCAGGTGAAATCATGCAACTGACAACAGTAGGATCCTTTTTGCCTGTACTCACATTCACCATATGCTCTGGATCAAAGGCTGTACCTGAGTCAATGGTGATGATCTGAATAGCCTCATCTTCTTCACATTTTATCACTTGATTGAGATCCAGAGCAAGATCCACAATCGTCCTTAACCTCTCAGGATTTCCTTTCACCAGATCCATCAATCGATCCAACACAGCCTCTTCAGCCAATCGAATCTGATCTCTCTCTTCTTTTGATTGTTTGACCACAAAGAGTGTGATCTGTTGTCGCATCCTTGAGGCCCAGGCTCTATTTCGCTTGGCCATCCAACGATAGATCGCACCAAACGGTCGATTGAGTGAGACACCAGGATGGATCTCTGTCTGAAACACGTCTGTCAACAAGATGGCCATGATAGCCCTTTCTGTCTCTAGATCATGCTGAGCAACAGATTGGATCTGAGAGAGCATCTGTTCAATCTGGGCTTGCGTGTTAGAGGAAGGATGGGATGGGTGACTGAGGGCATCAAAGCGAGTGGTCATGCGATCATATTCTAGCTGCTTTGATCTCAGGTCAGTCAAGAGAGATTGATAGGTGAGGTTGAGTTGGTGGAATGTGGTCTCTGCCTTGACATGAGCCTGTTCTGCCTCTGATTTGGCTTGTTGTTCTGCCTCTGCCTGTTCACGCATGGTTTGAAGGTAATAGTATTCGAGATCGTCTTTTTCTTGTTGAATGCGTTCTACTATCTCTTTATGGATCTCAAGTGATTCGTTTAGGGAGTAGATAATCAGGTCTTTATCTGACTCGGATTGTTCTTTTAGGTTCATACGACGATAGCCTTCTGTCTTGACACCCAAGATCAGATCACTGTCTGAACTCCATGACGATACAGTCTGGTCATCTAACATGACTGAGTTTTTATCCATTGCTTAAAAAGAAAAAGAAAAAGAAAGAAAGAAAGCGTTACCAAGTATCCTTGTTTAAAAGTCCGTTGCTGAAGGGTTGTTTAAGTGTAAAGAAAAAGAATTTCATGCAATTGACTGAGATTTGATTGATAACGCGTATGTCTTTTTTTTTATTTATTTAATTTTTTTTTTCTTTATTTAATAAACTCATAATGGACAACAATCCTTATGCTAGTCTAGATGACAGTGTCTATTCAGAAGAAGAAGATAGTCTTTATAGTTATGATGCAGAAGCTGAATGGGAAGAAAGTAAACAACAACTGAATGCTCTATTTTCACTTGTCCTCTTCCCACTGGTGGGTCGTTGGCTTGGTAAGAAAGTAGCTTTCTGGAGTAAGTAAAGAGTCAAAGCAATAAACAGAAATACTTATTTGTTTCTTAGTCTGGTCTGATTATCTTCATCGTTCAACACCTTTTATCACTCGTTATTCTCTATCTACTCCCATCCTTCAGACAGTGAAAAGAATCTCTGCTTAAAATAATTTTTAATTAATTAATTTTTTTCCTTTTTTTTTAAAATAAATAAAAACACCATCTCTCTCTCTCTCTTTTTGTTATTTTACATTGACTCTAGATGAATTCTTGGAAACTCCCGGGTGTTAGAAATAGTAAGAGATTAGACAACGATTGTTTGATAAACTAAGAGATTGTGATTTAGAAAACAAAGAAACAACAACAACAGAAAGACCATCTGCTGTAGTAAAGAATGAACCTCAATCAGGTGTATTGTTGATTCGCATCTGTGATGCTAGAGGCATCACTCCTCCTTCAGACATCACTCTGCCTGCTGACCAACAAGTGGCTATTCAGAGACAATCAAACCGTGATTCACTCAGTCGTAAACAACACTGGTGGTTACCTTATGTTGTATTGGAATTTGATAAAAATGAAGTCTTGATTGACTCTTTAGGAGGCACCACACAAAATCCTGTCTATCAATACAGAGCTCATTTGTAAGTAAAAAAGGTATGTCAATATTTCATAACTAACCTATGTTATTAGTGATGTATCGCGTAGTTCAGAAGTCTCTATTTCTATGTATATGCGTCATCCTCCACCAAAACAAGGTGCAACGCATGATTTCTTTTTAGGTGGTGTCAAGATTCAACCTAATTTTGATGCTAGTAAGATAGAAGATCAAGATCTTGAGCTGACAGGAGGGACAGGTAAAATCCATATTCAACTCTGTTATCGACCACAACAGGTAATACGCATAGAGTGACCATAAGAAGATCTAGAGAGACTGATATAGATAGTAGGCTAGTACACCCATTACATTTGATTCATTTGATCTATTGCGTGTGATTGGTCGTGGTAGTTTTGGTAAGGTCTATGTGGTCAGAAAGAAAGATACCAACCGTATCTATGCCATGAAAGTACTCCGTAAATCACGTATCATCTCTCGTTCAGAAGTAACCCATACCATGGCTGAAAAGACAGTGTTGGCCAAGATTCGAAACCCATTTATTGTGCCCTTGAAGTTTGCCTTTCAGAGTCCTGATAAACTCTATTTGGTATTGGCTTTCATCAATGGTGGAGAACTGTTTCATCATCTTCAGTTAGAAGGTCGATTTGATGAAAACCGTTCTCGATTCTATACAGCAGAGTTATTGAGTGCATTAGAATGTCTTCATGATTTCAATGTGGTTTATCGGTAAGTAGGGTGTGACATCATCCGATGTAGACTGACCCCAATTCTATATAGTGATTTGAAACCAGAGAATATCTTGATTGATTATAATGGTCATATTGCCCTATGTGATTTTGGTCTCTGTAAGTTGAATATGAAGGAAAATGAACGTACAAACACGTTTTGTGGTACACCTGAATACCTTGCACCTGAACTCTTACTTGGACAAGGCTATACCAAGACAGTTGATTGGTGGACCTTGGGTGTCTTGTTGTATGAGATGATGACTGGATTACCACCCTTTTATGATGAGAACACAAATGAGATGTATCGAAAGATTCTACAGGATGAATTGAGATTCCCTGATGATATGAGTAAAGAAGCACAATCCCTTTTAAGAGGTGTAAGTGGTTATCTAGACTTATCTTACTCGCTTGACTCACTTCTTTAATAGCTCTTGACAAGAGATCCTAATGAACGATTGGGTAATCATGGCTCAGAAGAAATCAAGAATCATCCCTTTTTTGCCAGTATCGATTGGCGTAAATTAAATCAAAAGAAAGTACAGCCACCCTATAAACCCTCTGTGGATTCTGCTGTTGACACTACCAATTTCGATGATGAATTTACCTCTGAAGCACCTCAAGAATCCCTTGTGGATGAATCACAAATCTCAAGTACAATGCAAGAACAATTTGCTGGATTTACCTATAATCCTGCTCATGATGGTGTGATGGGTGAGAGTTATACTGCCACTGGTCATTTTATTTAGTTTGTCGATCGTTCTATCTAAAATAAAGTAGCTAAATAAGGAAAATGCCACGTGGAAGCATAAGAGAGAGTAATAGAAAGAGAGTTGTACAAAGAAAAGGAGAAAGACACTCTTCTCTTGAGAGTAGCACGGACCTAGTTTTAAGGGTATGCCCCTAAGTGACCGGACCATGCCACGTGGTTCAGAGTAAAATAAAATAAAATAAAAAAAATTTTTTTTTTATTCTACCAACATTCCCCCCCTTTTTTTATTATTCTTATTTATATATTTATTATTTTCTATGTCTATACTTTAAAACGATGTTGAATGCTTCATTTTGTACAGTGGTGATATTACACCAAACTCAACCTTACCCAGACTATCAACAGTTATTGATATCAACTTTTGGAAAAGGTTAAATCATCATGACGATGGACCAATCAAAGTAACTCATGCGTTCTCTCTGTAGTGTATATAGAACAAACCCCCCTGAAAGCCATAGAAAGATGCCGCCATAATAAAAATTCATTACTGCTAGTTGACCTGGACGCGATCGATTTTACCTTACATGATGATGCACTCCATTTTCTAGAGACAGTTAAACGCGACTTAGAGATGATACCACTTGTTGGTAAGCAAAAACGATAGCAAAGGATGAAATGGAGTCTAAATCTATCCTCTAGTCTGTTCCAAGGACGACTCTGCTCAGTTCATGTTAGACTGTCTACAGGCTGGTGCAGTTGATTATTTATTAAAACCTATTTATTCTAATGTGATCAAGACGCTTTTTCTGGTAAATATACCTTACTTTACCTTACACACACACACTTATTATCTAAATAGAAATTATATAAACCAATCAAAAAAAACCCTACCTTACTCTTACCTCAACAACACCATTCAATACCTTCACCTAACTCACTTTATGAAAGAATCAAAGACACACAGTAAGTAAACAGCCTCACTTAAACATCTTTAAAACTTATCTTCTTGAAGTCTATCCAAGACAGTCATGGAAGCATTTGTACCAAAGACTATCATTCAAGTATCTCCCTTTTATCTAACACAGTAAGTCTCCTTTTTGTTTGTATATACTTATATCACTTATATGTTGATGAAGGAAACAACAGACGGACCTTCAAACGAGAATCTTCAGTTGGGATTTTGGTCCCTTTGGTCTGACAACCCATGAGTTAGTACATGTTGTCTATCTGATATTCAATCAAGTCACTTCTTTACCTGATTTATCTCATATTGTCTTTAGTCAAAGTATACATCATGACACTCTAAATCCCCCCCTTCTTATCATTCACCTCACTTATAAATTATAGGCCAATGGTATGATTTTATTATAGACCTGGCAAGTGCCTATCATGACGAAAATCCCTATCATAACTTTGCTCATGCAGTGGATGTCCTTCAATGCCTGTTTGTGTTGTTATGTGAATCGGGTATCTTGCCCTTTTCTAACAAGACATGCCGTATGGATCTCTTGACAGCCAAAGATATCTTTGCTCTCTTGATAGCTGCCATTGGTCATGATGCAGCCCATCCTGGTGTCAACAATGCCTTCTTGATCAACTCATCTAATCCACTCGCTACCCTCTACAACGATCGTTCTGTCCTGGAGAGTCTTCATTCCATGACACTCTTTCAACTCTTGAATAAACATGGCCTGATTGATTTAATAGGAGGAGTTCATTCTGAAGATTATAAAGGTACACAAGACACTCATTTTATGAGATGATACTCACTTTAAATCAGCCTTTCGAAAGACAGTGGTCTCCAGTATATTGGCTACAGACATGTCATTGCATCTAGAATATGTTGCCAAGATCAAAGAACAGGCCATTCGATTTCATCAGAATCAAATAGAACCCAACGATCTTGAACGTAACTTGTTATGTAGTGCCTTGATCAAATGTGCTGATATCAGTAATGTGGTAAAAGCTATTCCCTATAGCCGTTTTATATGTACTTGAACTCATTGGTTTCATAGGCACGACCATTTCGATGGGGTACACAATGGGCTGAATTGTTAGTAGAGGAATTTGTGTGCCAGGGCGATTTAGAAAAAGAACTTGGTATGCCTGTGTTACCTATGAACGACCGAGATAAAGTGATTTTGGAAGACTCTCAGATCGGGTTTATCCGGTTCGTTGCGCTTGATTTGTTCCAGAACGTACGTGAGATCCTAGTCGACCTTTCGTTTGCTGTAGACCAGATCCAGGCCAATCTTAAACAATGGGAGACACGCAAACATACCTTGACAGCCCATGATTCAGGTGTATCGAATTTATTAGATGAAGATGATCCATTTGATTCAGATGAATATAAATATATGATAGAGACAGGTAAAAAAATCAAAATTATTTATACACTATAGACAACTCATCTAGAGTAGGCAGTAAAAGATCAAGTAGTATGGATCTATGTTCATCCGATGTTAAAAAAAGAGCGCCATTAGAGAAACAGGCATCCAATTACCATCCGATACAATTAGACGAAAATAATGTTTCACCAACTGAAACTAGAAAGAACCCTGTTTATTGTCAGTGTGCCATACAATAATAAACATAAAAGGGGTGGAGTTTAAAAAAAGGAACAGCCCTTAAGAAAGTGCCTAAAAAAGGAAGGATTGTGTCTTTTAAAATGAGAGGGTTTTATGTGTTCTACAGACAGTACCATCTCCTCTGACCAGCAAAATAGGTATATGATGATATCTTTCTTTGATCTGTATTAACTCTGGATGAGAGGGTATCTGACAGCTTAACAATTCTCGACTTCCATAGTCTGTGATGGCCCGGATATCACCAAACCAGACTTGAAGATCGCGTGAAAAGTTCTCGCCATAGAGATTGAGGGTATGGATGGATTTCATACTGATGTTGAGAAGTGAAGGAAAAGGTGTGTTTAAGATCATAGAAGAGACATCGATGTCTTCTTGGAATAAGGAATGGGAAGGTAATAAGAAACGATAGGTAATACAATCTATATTACAAGTTATTAAGTCTTCTTTCCATCTTAACTATCATTTACCTGTGCCCACCATTGTCCAGACACTTGCATCTGAAACGTCTTCTTGCCAACAACCTGCCTGGATAGAAGATCGGCGAGTGTTGGAACTACTGGTACTGCTGATACTTGATTTCCGTGAAAACAGATCATCTACCGGATCCATCGAGACACGCCTCTTACGCACCACTTTCTCTACCATCTTGTTATCTTCTAGAATAGGCCTTCTGGCTTCTGTTGTTCTGAACATACCCACAATATCATTCAGACAGGCAAGGTAGGTAGGCTGTTCATGGCTGGGTGTCACCATCTGAAGGGCAACCTTGTGTAACTGAGATACAGGGTCACCCACTATTTCTATCAGACTCCCACCTACCACTGTAGAGGCCTTTTCCACCTTACGAAGGATCATCACCGGACTCACGAGACCGGTTGTCAGACATTGAAGGACAACATGTTGGTTGTAGTGAATAGGGATCATCTGTTGTCGTTTCATGGCCATGGCAGGGGGTGCAGGCAGACTGTCAGGCAGATCCAGGTAGTCTTGTTGGCCCAACAAGGTCTGATGGTTCTCTTCATTATCCACCAACCAAATCACAAATGGATCCCAACTGGTCGTACGAGCAACAAAGCACGTCTCAGTCGATTCGGTGGAAACGCCCAGGTATTTTGTAGAGACCGTTTGTGACCGGATTCGGTTAAATAGAGAGACAGTGGTACCGTGATGGATACAGAGGTCCATGTTCTTGACACTCTGGCGTTTCTTGGAGGGCTTGCTGATGACCTTGATGGGTTTACTCAACAGTGACAATTGAGATCCATTGGCCAGTTCAAGACGGATCATGGCCTCGACTCGTTTACGTTTCTCGTCATTGATGAACAGATGCTTAGAGACGACCCTGCCTGACCTTAGGAGTTCGTGTGTGGGGTTATGGTAGAGATCGATCGATTGGTTACGAGCATCTGCAAAGCTACGGAATCGACTTGGGTGGTCAGAGGGGTGGAGGGCGATGGCCGTCTTGGTGGGATGTTGTCCTGTCTGTCCTACCGTTGTGCCTGAGAGAGTGGACCATTCGATATGTCCTGATTGCACTGTCTCACCTGAGAGAGAGATAGTCAATTTGGGTGGGAAGAGATGGCGCCCGTCTGGTAATGTCAGGATTTCGTTTGGATTGGAGGGTGGTGTGTCGGAAGGTGTCCACCATTCAGTGCCTATCAACACAGTGGTCGGTGGAGGACAGAGAAATCTATTTTAGGAGTATCAGTCTTGTTTGTGGCTGTTTGTTCATGTTGTGTTTACCTCTTTTCGGTACCATAACTCTTTTGAGCTACTTTACTGGTCAAAATGAGCACTGTCTTTTCTTGTTGGTTTAATTGATGCGTAAGGTATTGATGGATCGTGTGTTTGAGCTTGAATTCATCCAGGGTGTACTGCAATATGGCTGCTCGTTTTAGATCGAATCGATACTCTTCTGCTGTTGGAGGAGATGAATTGGCTGAAGAAGAGGAAGAACTGGAGGTGACGAGAGGAACAGTAGAAGAAGAAGTGAATGTACTATGAGTAGCATTTGGTATAGGAGAGGAAGGCGTGGAATCTTCTAATAAGCCAGTCGAATGTGGGTTTATATCAGGTAACTATGGATTTCTATCTGATGAATAGCTTGTTCTTTTTTCTTTTCTGATGATTTCTACTTACTTTACCATTATTGTAGTATTCTGAAGGTTAGATGGCCATGCTTGAGATGAATTCTCTTCATGTAATGATGCTAGAAAACCAGGTGTGAAGAAGGTAGGCGTTGTGCTACCATGATGACCGGATGTCTGGTTCCATGATTGAATTGGATAGTTTGTAGCAGGCAGATCATGCATCTGAAGCCCTGCCTCTAGACTGAGCATCTGGTAGTCATTTAGGTGACGAACAAACGAAGTGTTTTCTGTCTGTGGTAGAAAGGGTGTGAGAGATGCATCCCAATGGCTTATGTCAGATGGTTTCATGATTTCATCTTCTTGATTTGGCTGGAAATAAGGATAACATTCTGGCTTTCTTTTACGGGAACTAGATGGCTCAAGTATTGAAAAGGGCTCGTTTGGATTAGTATCCATGGTGATGCATGCTTCTCGTATAGATGAGAAAAAAAAAGAAAGAAAGAAAGGAAAAGCATTGTAATTGTGGGGTAAATCAACAAAAAGGCGGGAATTGAACACATACATTGAATGACATCGTTTTGGCTCTTCAAAATGGGAATAGTGTTTTTTTTTGCCCCAACTTGAGTCTCCAAATATGGTCAGTGTCACACTTTATGCAACTTTCCTTTTCTCACCTAGACTTTGGCATAGTGATGATAGAAAAAGCCCACTCATCTAATTAAAAAGTTTAAAAAGTAAAAGAGAGAGAAAGAGAGAGAGTATGGACTCCTTTCCCTCTCTCTCTCTTTTCCTAACCTGTTTTTTTTGGCTGATTTCCCTTATTTAAACAACTCCGAATCACTTGACATCTTTTGTCACCCACGTACAAAGGAAACGAAAGAAGAAACCAAAACAACCTTCTCCCAAAGTACGCGTTTATCTTTGAAAACAACCTTAAAAAAAAATTAACCTTTTTTTTTTCAAGTGTTACTTTAAATGGAGTCGTATGATGATATCCTTTTTTTTTGGATTCAAGTGACAACATTTGAATTGGTCAAAGCCCCCTCTAGGGTTAGATTCCTACCATGAAATGATCTTGGTATAATCCATTTCTTTGATAGAAAGTAATAAGGTTCTTTAAAAAAAGCTGAGAAAAGTGGACAAACCTTAACATGAATTCAATTGAATGAAGATAGTCATTCTGATATAATATGAAAGAAAATAGACGTTTCATTGTTAAGATTCATGCAGAATATATACACCATGTGATATTCTCTCTCTCTCTCTCTCTCTCTCTCTCTTAAGACACGTCAAGAGAATTAGCCATCTAGGCCTATTTTCTTGATTTAAGGTCCCTGATGCTGACGGTGTTTAAAATAGGTTGCCATAATAAGAATCACCTTATTTAATGCTGATGTGTTTGTTAAAATAAGCTTCTGTTTCAAGGAGAATGATTCCATACAAAATCGAGAATGTGGCATTCTATGAATGATATTTTCTTTCTTTTTCTCTATTTTGTTCTTTTTAGTAACTGAAAGGCATTGTCTTGTATCTATAAAAAAGGCTAATCATTGTGTCAAATTACACTGACGAGAGAGTCTGTAAGTTTTGTTTGCAACTGAGCGCTAGAATAACTTGGACGAATGATATTGAAGCAACACCATACATTATGACTAAACACTTTGTCATCGGTCATGCTATCCAATCTGATCACATTGTAGATACTCAACAAGACAACCAATGTACAAGCATAACAGATTGAACCAAAGCCTACAGAAAGACAGATGGAATACTAGGCAGACATAGGAACAGGATATTCACTCAATAAACTAGATCACGGCTACTTTTCTGAACTGTTTGAAATGTGTGTAACCCCAAACGAACAAGATGAAAGCAGACTGGAATCCCTTCTTTATTCTTCTGCTTCAAAAAAAAAAGGATATATAGCCGCAGGAAGGCAGGCAAATGTAGTCAGCATCACTATCTCTTATGCTCTTAAAAGGGTTCAATATATGACGGAAGATCAACGCCATTCTTGCTATCCAGCCGAATCAAAAGATGGTTATGATACATGACCACCTGGAGTGAGACAAAGAATGGCAATAATGAGCTATAGAAAAAAATGTGTTCTCGAACACTGTTTTTAACCTAATGATCTCGTTACTGTCATCAGAAAAGAGTGCTTGATTTCAAATGATTGTCTCAAGACTAATTGTTCTTTTTTGGTCTTGGGAATGAACTAAATCTATTGACAACTCTCTCTCTCTCTCTTTTTTTTTATTGAAATAACCAACTAGCCTAAGAGAAAGAGAGATGCATTGGACTATTGGGTGACAACATACACATTGTTAAGGGGAAAAGACTCAGAGCCCTTCAAGTTGCTTCTACATCCTTCAAATTGAAACGGCGTAGATTCCGTGTAGATCTTTTCATGTAGAAGAGAGACATTGAAATGTGTTCACATGCTGAAAATATCAGATCTGTGTAGCTGAAACTTCAGTTTGAACTGTGCTTTATAGATTGAAATCAGCTATTTTTGAACCACATACAGATTCTTCATTATACTGCAGTTTAGTACGAGAACAACGCAAGCAGATAACAAAGGTCAAGGAAAAGGGTCTTTCTAAAAATAAAATGTAGAAAGCACAATCATTCAGATCACTCAATAACCCAAAATCTACTTGCGCTTTTATTAGAGAAAATTCAAACACAGACAATAGAAAGTATTGAGTTCCTACAGAAATAGAAGAAGAGAATCCTCTTTACTTCCTCCACATAAAAGAGAAGCGAAAAAAAAAAGAAACAAAAGAACTGGACATATGTAGATTGTTGTTATTTAGTGAGAGGAGAAACTCGAAATGCAAGAAGAAAGTTGTTCGAGACAACTGCGAGCAATCGGAGGAAAAGTTTTACTGTCCATACTACTTGCACCTGAATGAGTGTGGCTTGACAACTTAATAGAACAAAAGAGAGAGTCTCCGGCCTAAAAAAAACATATTTATTTCTCTCTCTCTCTCTCTCTTATTTTTTGTCAATATGAATAGAGTGACTTACTCGGACGAATATGGAATCTATGGAAGCAGCTGTGTTTCTTCCAGGAGCCAATTTTCAACTTAAAACTATACTATGGCTTAGTTTACTCTTTTTCAAAGAACTCAACAGCATTGTTATTAAGCCCAAAGTGAGAGGGCTAAAGCATGGACTGCTTTAGTCAAATGAACTGTCAATGGTTTGAATACTTTGATCGACATGAGGAGTTCCAAAAAGAGAATAATCCGGTTTTCCTATATACGCGTTTCTTAAACTAGATAAGGTGTAGTCGATAATTAAGGATAAGTTTGTCTATACCCTTTCACACCATTCTGTTTTAAGTCGTTGATTTGTTTTTGTCTGATAATGTGTGATGTTTTTTGCTAGTGCAATTCCTAATCTTTGTTTTGTTGGTGCAAATCTCAAAATGCACTTGGTTTCCAAAAAGGGAGTAAGGAGAAGCCACACATACAATAAAATGAGGTACAGAAAAAAAAAATTCATTTGGCGACAAGTAACCGCAAGCATTGTACACCTCAACTATTTTCGTCCTAGTCGCCAACTTAAAATATTCCAAACTATAGGATGGATAAAAAAAGAAAAGAGGAGACATGACAAGCCCAACCTGTAATGCTATAAGACTTTGTTTTCATTATCTTTTCCCTTCTTTTTCTTTCCTTTCTCTTTGTTTTTTTTCTTCTTTCTTTCTCTCACTTTTCTTTTAACTCTGTGTAATTTACCTCGAAAGACAGGTAACATCATTTCAATTCCGAGATAGGCTTTATCTAATAATTAAAAGATGGTTGTTGTTTTGCCTTCCAGAACCTCAGACTCAGTAAATATGGCTTACAACAAACGACAACTACCCTCAGAAAGTGTGGTTCATGTGACAATCACTGCGGCTGGAACCGTAGTTTATACCTATACAGCTACCTCTTATTCTTATATCCCATCCTATTCAACTATCAGCACATCCAATCCCTCAATGACCAACAGTAACAACAATGGGAACAACGGAAGTTCAGGGAGCCACAACAATTCAAACGTAGGTGCCATTGCTGGAGGTGTCGTTGGTGGTGTCGTGTTTGTTGCTTTAATAGGTATAGACGCTTTTTTTAAAAAAAAAAAACTGTCATCAGAACTGACTTATAATAGCATTCTTGTTTCTGTTTTTACGTCGACAATCTCAGAAAAGGAAAAGAGAGAAACAAAAGAATGAGCTTATCGATGATGACGATGATTCTTACTATAGAGGACTCAATGGACGACCTCTTTCAGCAGCATCCGTTGACCACACAAATCCAGCCGTCATGACATCATTGAATTCACCCAGGCAACTAATAGTGCCTGAAGGGTTGAGAGAATCAAAATATTTCCAAGCTGATGGTTATTATGAAGATCGATTGGCTCCTTATCCAAAAGCTGCAGCTTATTACTCCGCTAACAACAGTGTGGCTTCGGACTCGTTGCCTTCAACTGCAGTAGATATCAATGGCGGTCATCGAAATGTTCCCAACGAAATAGATTATTTCGCGGAAGAAAGGCACGTTCCGCACTTGAAAGAGAGCAGTAGAGAAGAGCCGCCACATGCAAGAGATTGAATTTCTTCATTGTAATATAACCAAATAAATGTGTATAGATTTTAAAATCATCATATTGAATCAACTCAAGTGAACTAGCCAGCAAAAAAAGGGCTTTTTGTAATAGGAGCATTTTGACAAATCAAGTCTATTTTTTTTTACTACAATAAATAGTTTATAGAAACAAATTAACCTCTGTTCAAGAAAAAGTTGAGCAAGATCAACAAGCCCATCAGATGAATGAAGTATTGGCGGTTTTGATCCAATAAGAGATTTGCTTCCGAAGTTTCAGTTTGTTCATATATGCCAATAAGCCCCAATCCGACAGATGCATCTTCAGCATGACCACCAGCAGCACCATAGCCTTGGAAGAAGGATGCAGTAACAACATGAGATGCAATGTTTGTTGGCACTGCGTCATAGAGAGCTCTAGAAGTGATAGGCGCATTCTGCTCTTTTTTGTAAGTTGTCTTGCTCTCTTTGACTTCTGTCTTGGATACAACGCTTTCTGTCGGCTTTGTCTTGGATACAACACTTTTTGTTGCCTTTGCCTTGGACGCAACACTTTTTGTTGTCTTTGTCTTGGATACAATACTTTTTGTTGTCTTTGTCTTGGATACAATATTTTTTGTTGTCTTTGTTTTGAACACAACGCTTTCTGCCGGCTCTGTCTCTTCATCGTCCTCATCAAAATTCAATCTTATTGTTGTGCTTGTTTTCTTATGGGCACTTGAGGTTTTTGTATAATCATCATCTTCATGTTTCTCTCTTCGTATCAATTGTGCTTTATCTACAAAAGAATGACCAACAATGCCTTTTGTGTTACCTAGCACCCATCTGTCATGAGAATTGAGGGGCGTGTCTTGAGTATGTGTACTAATAATCGAATGTTCTTGGGTATAGAGTAAGTTGATGCAATTTTGCGTACACCTTCAGGAAGATACCTTGATCGACTATTTGTACGCTTTGTTTCAAAAGTCTTGTTGACATAATATCGCCCATTTCCAAAGATCAATATCTTAGTAAGCTTAAGCTTTACTATCAAACAACTAGCTCAACAAAATAAAAAATAAAAAAGAGAAGGCAGAAAAAATAAGAAGAAAAAGACTTGTGATAAAGTTTGTTTTATGTTGCTTTGTTTGATGGATCATACAATCAATTTGGGCCATTTCGTCCGTTTGTTTTAGAACAATAACACACTGTATGTTAAATTGATATCGCCAATTTACCAATTCAACTGTGGCTCATCTTCTATGGGTTCAGTCTTCACTTTTGAGCTCTCTGTCTTTAATTTCCTTCTTTTTGTTAGCTTATTGATCTCAGAGGAAGGACAGAACTGACTAACAGGACAAATGTCGCATCGCGGCCCACGCGGCAAACAAACAATTTGTCCATAGCCAACCATCATTGGGTTGATTGCCTTCCAATTTTCTTTGGGTAGCCATGACTGAAGGTTCTAAAAAATCGAGCGTATCATTAACTAGAGTAGCAGATGTTGCAACATGAATAAATCATACTTTTCTAGTCTCTTCTGGTGTTTTCGTTTCGACCCAGCCCAACCGGTTACAGATACGATGAACATGCACATCTACACCAATGCCTATATTTTTATCCCATGCCACTTGCAGTGTCAAGTATCCCATCTTCGGCCCAACACCCGGTAAGGACACCAATCCTTCAATTGTGTCTGGAATATCACCAGCATAATTGTCCCTCAAGATCTCTGCTGTGCGTTTTATATAGGAAGCTTTCCTTGTATGAAACCCGACCGATGAAATCAGCTTATCCAAGGTGGACTCTTCTACTTTCAGAATACTCTGTAGATTAAGTCCTCCATCCAACTCTCTTTTCAGCTTTGCGATAGTAGCACCCGTGACGGTGTCTTTGGTTTGTGACGAGAGCATAAGTGCTACTAACGTTTGAAATCGCTTTTCCAAAGGTGTGGCCGCAGTATCAGCCAATCTTTCGCATCCCACCGTATCCACCGGTGCTTTTTCTTTCTCTCGAAAAACTCTTAGTAGATCATAGACAACGTCCCAGTTCTTGGGCTTTGGTGCATCTCTATCAGGCGTAGGTTCGGGTCCAATGGATAGTCCTTGTTGGGACTCTTCCACCTTGACTTTTGAAGTTTCTTCCGATTTTGCTCTTTTATTTGCTTTTTTTGGGTAAGCCGGTAAGTCGATTGCCTTTTGAGAGGTAGTCACGCGTGAGCTTCGGCGTAAGGACATGATACGAAACAGCTTTTTATATCGATTTTTTTTTGGGGGGTTTGACAAAGAGGAAAGAAATGTGGAAAACTTTTGATGCAGAAAAGAATTTTATGCTGGCTTCAAAATACATATTTTTCAACTTTTCTTTCGCATTTATCGATAATGAAAGGAATTGCTGTGTTTGACTTTGATTGGTATGCACACTTAGATAGCATGGTCTCTCTGTTACTTACCCAACTTTAGGTCTCTTATTGAACAAGATAGTGATTATTGGGCCATACATACACTTTCGCCAGAGGTATGGCAAGAGGTTCGCGAAAAGAGAGAGACTTATCAGTGGACAGACCTTATGTAAAGGTTTTTTTTTGGAAATGAAACAAACAGTCTGTTTTCTGATCAATTATCTTAGGGACCATGCACTTTGTAGACTACAAGAAATCGGATTTACTAAGGCTGATGTTGCAAGAGCTTTGAAGACGATCCCTTTTGTAAGAGTCTCTCTTTTGATAGCAAACCGGCATAGACTAACCTGAAAGCAGACAGATGAAATGCGTCGTGTACTCTTGAAACTCAAGGATGAAAATGTGTCAGTTATATTGTTATCGGATGCCAACACATTCTACATTGAAACAATCATGGAGGTACTTTTTTTTTAAAAAAAAAAGGAAAACCATACACAATATTGATATAGTGTGTAGGCTTATGGTGTGCGTGATTGCATTACTGAAATTATTACCAATCCTGCATATGAGGATGAACAAGGACGATTGCGTGTTAGAAGATACATTCAGCCTTCAGACACACAGCATAATTGTACGAATCCTTGCTCTGTCAACATTTGTAAAGGCAAAGAATTAGAAAAGGTTATTGAGCGTTTTGGAGGTTTAAACAATATTAACAAGATTGTTTATATTGGTGACGGCAAGAATGACTTTTGTCCCGCTACACGTTTGAGGAGCACAGATGTGTTTTATATGCGCGAGCAAAAAGGCTTAGACCGATATTTTGAGCAAATGCCTCAAGAAAGACAACGCATTACTTCATCTGTTGTTACATGGACGCATCCTCTAGCTGTTTTGGAACACATCACTACCTATTATTCTTCTTGAGCTAGCATTTCGATATACTTCCTCTCAGCCAACTCCTTCGTTTGGACGACAGTTGCTAAGGGTTAAATGCAGCCTCTCTAAACCAACATATTGTTAGACCTTTGAATGCAGCAAAAGATTGGATTCAACCAATCGGAAAGCTGGTTTTGTATTTTAATTCAGATAATAAAAAACTTTGCTCTAGAAACATAAAAAAGACTATCTGATTGTTTTGACTTGTTTGTTTAATCTCTGTACTCTGATCTTTGAGAAAGTAGGAGAGAGGTTCCTTAGGCTTACGAATTACGTCTTCCTTTTCGTTGAAATGTTGTGATCAAAATGTAAATGACATTTGATGTAACCAAACTCCGGACAGCTACATCAAGGCACACAACAAAGTTTTACAGATACCAAAAATGACTGAGACAAATGTCTTGCTGTAAACAAGCCTTATATGGAACATATGAATTGATAAAATGATCATATTGTCTATTAATAAAAAATCTTTTGTTTTTGTTAATCTGAACAAAGCATAACTGATTTTATCGCTTTATTTTAAAACTGAAAATTTCTGACTTTCTCACGGCTTCTTGTGTTATTAATCACCAGCAAGACTCCTCTTTGTGTCCTCTAATATGTATTCGAAAAGCTTGCTCTCTTTTTTTTTGGTTTTTCTTTATGTTTGTGTGTATATCACTGAGGAAGCAAAGAGCAACTGAAAATTTTCTTTTTTTGCCCATTAAAGCTTAAACGTTTCTTGGTGTGGTGGACTTGGGTTAATGAGAGAGAGAAGAGGAGACAAAATGAAATAGAAAAAGATAGCTGAATATGTTAGCTACAACAATTTGCTAGTTTGAATCCAATGTTAAGGAATAAATGTATTGTTGTTACTGTATGAAGACCTTCTATACCTTAATTTGTTACATTGAGCAAGCGGAAGTAAATTAAATAAGCTCAACAGAAAGACAATATATATGTAAATTCATTGTGCGTTTGAAGCTAAATCCAATGAAAGGAAAGAAATAGATTTTATGATAAGATACACCTTGCATATGACTAGAGAATAAGCCTTACTATCTGCTAGTGTTCTAAACAAATATTTTTTTACAACCTGTGCATTTGGAACAAATCATTCTCTAGTAAGACTTTACCGAGACTCCCGCAATCTCAAACGTTTTTCTGTGACCCTTAAATTGTTTACCAAATACTGTAAAAAGTGAACTACAATTTGATTTTGAAGACATGCTAACTGGGTTGAGTTACTTACTCAGAAAGTATCACATGATGCCCTGATGGGACAAATCGACTCTTTCAGCTATGGTAAGCTATTGCTTGTGTTAGTCACATAAACAAGACAAAACTTTTCAGATTTCATTTTGTAAAAAAAGTTAGTCGATAAGACTTTGTAGTTGCGGATACTGTGTTATGCTATTTTAAGCCGGAATGAATACTTCTTTTTTAAGAAGCAGGAAGCTGCTTTACACCAAGACAAACTTCGAACTTTATTTGGTGTTTCTGGCAACCTCTTCTATAGTTTTAGTTAACATATATGTACATTCATTTTATTGTGTTTAATACAAGGAAGTCAAGTAACGACAGCTTATAAGACCAAAAAATGAGTTTAAGGGCAGCATGTGCAGATTCATCAATTTGCGATCAATGGTACCATACTATCTACAAAGCGATGAACCAATGTTTTTGTTTATGTCATAGAACACTAATTTCTCGATCAGGATAACAAGAAGAATTCAGGAGCTCTTCTTCACACGTAAGTAAATTCGTTGAGCTAAACTTAATTGCATATGATGAGAAAAAAGATTAGATATTTTAAATTTACATACAGCAATATGTCTTTTTGTTCTTAGCTTCATTCTATCTTTTGAAATAAGTCTTTGAGTTGCAAACACCATGTTGCCTGCCATTACATCAATGACAAAGATGTAAAACAATTTACTATAGCTATACTAAGGTACCGGACAAAAGACTCAGTCAAGAAGCTCAAGTAACTGAGTGTTACTTTGGTCTGAAATACCCACTAGCAAACAAATTTCCGATCCCTTTGTGCTCTCTGAAGCGTGGGTAAGGCATCTTTAAGATACACAAGCAAAGGGAATAGTACAGCTTTCCCCACAAATCTTAATTACTTCTTTTTCCGGCTGCAGATTAAAATCTCCGGAGGAGTTTTTTTGATTTTTGACTTAGGTGTAACATACATCAGACATAAACATATATATAGAAGCATAATTAGATCAGTAAAGTTAAACTTGTCTTCATTCAAAATGGTTCATTTCCCTTCTATTTCTGCTTCTCTCGCTCTTTCTACTCTATTTGCATGCTTAGTTCAAGCAGGCAAGACTTGTACTGTGCAGAAAAGTAGCACTGATGACTCTCTGACTATCACTGATGCTTTTAAGCAATGTTCTTCCGGTGGTACCGTTGTCTTCCCTAAGGGCAGCAATTACACTCTCGATTCAATCGTTGATGTAAGCGGTCTTAAGAATGTCAAGGTCAAGTTCTATGGTACTGTCAATCTGCCAGAGTACAACAAGAAGTACAGCAACGAAAGTGTTTACTTCAGTATCCAAGGTTCGCACATTAAGTTTGACGGAGGAGGAGTTGGTACTTTCCAAGGTGATGGACAGCAATGGTGGGATAAGCTCGATAAAACTTCTCCTACTGTTCTCGGTATCACTGCAAACAACTCTGAATTCAAGGGATTCAAGATCCTCAATGCTCCTCGATACCATATGGAAGTATTCAGTTCGCACAAGGTCACATTGAGAGATATCTTCATTCATACCGCTTCCATCAACGAAAATCTTCCAAAGAACACGTAAGACTTGTAGCTTCTATAAAATGGTTGATTAGTTTTACTAACAAATCGTAATAGTGATGCCTTGGATGTTTACAACAGTACTGACATCACCTTCAGGGACTCTACTGTGACAGTAGGCGATGACTGTCTCTCAGTCAAGGACAATGCCACAAATATCATTGCAAAGAACTTGAACTGTACCGGTGGTCATGGATTCAGTGTTGGCTCTCTCGGTAGAAACCATGCATACAACTATGTCAAGGGCGTTCATGTATCCGACAGTTACTGTTCCAACTGTCAAAATGGTGTTCGTGTCAAGACATGGCCCGGTGGTAATGGTGCAGTCAGTGACATTTTGTTTGAGAATGTTGAACTCGTTAACTCTGAAAACCCAGTCATCATCACAACACACTACTGTGACAACAACCAAATGCAATACTGCTGGCCCAACATTTCCAAGTCTTTGGATATCAGCGGAGTTACTGTCAGAAACATTCGAGGGTAAGTTACCAAGTTCTCGTTTCAAACAAGCATTAACTAAAATTTGTCAATAGTTCCGTCTCAAACGATGGTAAACCTGCTATCAATGTGAACTGTTCAGATGCTTCTCCTTGCTCTGGTTTTACTTTAACAAACATCAATCTATCTAGAGCCAACAACACACCAGCCAACGTCTGTGAACATCTTGAAGGTTCAGACAAGATTCCCTACTGTTCTCAATAATTGATTGCTAGGCAGAAGTTTTGATAAACATGCCTGGTTGTATATTTACTTAACGAAATGCCTCTTCCTGTCTATAAATACAGCAATTCATCAAATAGCTTCACATTAATAAAGTTAAACTTTTTTCTGATTTTTACAAAAAAAGAATGTCATTTCAAAAAAAGAAAAATCTAAATGTCATGCATCTTGAAACTTGACTAATTTTGCAGATCAAGGTCATACAAAATAGTTAACCGTTACTGACAAAGAAAACAAATTTGAGATACAGTCATCCCCCGATTTAGGGAACGGTTACGGTTCCCTCACGACCGTTCCCTAAATCAATATCGTTCCTTATTTAAAATAAAGTACCGCTGGATAAGCTTTTATCCTGATTGTGATAGCTTCGCACCATTGCTTTGGTAGCACTCCGATGTCATTACTGTTGAAAGTGTTTGATACAAAGCATGCGATGCAATAAAATTATAGAAGATACACAATTTCTCGCATAGAAAGCTCATAGTAAAATCGTCATCAGAATAGTATTATGGTCTCAAGTTAAATTTCAACGTTTGATACAATATTCAACATGATATTGCGAAAAGTTATCGCTCTTATTTTATCAAGATTGTCTAAAACAGAGTAACGAAGATAATTTATAAAGTGTTTCTACGATATAATTGGCTCTCACAAGCGGCATATGAAATAAAATAAGGAACGGGTTGCCACAGGACCGTTCCCTATTCCTTAAAGCAATAATAAGGAACATTAAGCGGTAACGGAAGTTCGGTTCCCTTAAGACCGTTCCCTAAATTCCGTTCCCTAAATCGAGGGATGACTGTACACAGTTATACCAAATTATTAGGCATTTTTTTTGTATGTGGCACTTTTCTTATGGTGCAAACATATGGTATATAATGGAAGCTTGCTTGTAATTCTTCATTATGATTGAAACACTAGTCTATTAGTGCCCAAACTATGTAAATAGAGGAAATTACATAGAATACTGATCACACAGCAGTTGCTTCCATTAAAAACTGACGCTTGTTTACTCAACTCTCTCAAACCAGAAGAAAAAGAGTAATATTTCACATGCCCACTATTTTCAACACTCACTTTAACTTTCCTCATCTAGATCAAAAAGACATAGAAGATGATGGAATAGAAGAGACTTGTCAAAAGATTTAGCTGTTGTTGAATAGAATACACGTGTAAAAAAAAGTGGATGTACGGAAAAAGTAGCCGTGAGCATTGATGGCTTTAAGTTTGTTTGTAAAGCTTAAGAGAAAGGCATGTTTAGAGAGAATACACGCGTGATCCCTTGAAGAATCTATAAAGACCACAACAAAAAAAAAGACAACATCCATAGACAGCACTGTTTTCTTAACTCATTGTTCCTTAACGTATTCAACCTAATCTTCCTGCAGCTGGTACATGCTAATTCATGAAATTTGAAGTTGCAATATTAAAGTCTGTGAACTTCCAAAAGCATGCAGCTGCAACTTTGATTTTCATAACTCAAGAAACATAGTTGATGATGTAAAAAGCAGGTTGGCAGATGTTATACTATTCAACATTGATATAGTTTGCCCCTACTTCAATGCGAATGATACTTACACTTGATCCCTTAAGAAGATGCACTGAAATACAGAAAAAGAAATTTTAAAGTAATGAATACACGTTAAAGTTATCAGAGTTCAGTTGTATAAATGGCAAAAGATAGGAGCACTCAAAGCCGAAAGATTCTTTGTATCACTCAAAAGGCTAGCATCAATAAGAGTGACATCATAAAGTAGATGATGCCAACTCAACTTCGAATCTTGAAATTGTCTTTCAAAACCTTGTAATATGTGCATTGAGCTAAAGGTCAAGAGGACTCTGGTTGTATAGAATAAAAAGCATAACTGAAACGCTTCCGAAGAGGATGTATGACATGTGGTCATATATGCGCTGGGAAATGTTATCGCGTAAATGCATTTACGGTTGTTGTACTAAGTCTTTGTATGGCAGATAGATGTGAGAAGGAAAAGCATGTGTCAATAAACTTTGTTTTCTACATAAATTTGAAGCGTCTACTAGTTAATAGAGCATCCTTTCAGTTTTATAAGCAAACATGTTCATTTGAATGATATGAACTAGGACCACGTATAGTCAAATCCCTCTCTGACAGAAGACGCAAGTATAAGTGGGCTCTGTAAATGCCTTTGAGTCAGTTTAATAAACAAAAAAAAAAGTTTCCATCTTGGGCTACTAAACCGAATGTTTGGATGCACACAGTCGTTAGTTGCCCTGCATCAAAAAATATTTTATACACCCAATGACTTTTTTTTCCATGCTTTACCGACTACAAGAAAATGCATGAGCCAAGCCCATGAACAATAGCCTTCCTATTGTACCCTCTACAAAGAGAACACAGGCTGTATGTTCAATTAAAGACAGTTGGATTTCAAATTAATAATTGCGAAGGCGTTAAACAATATAAATTTAAACAAGAAAATCTTTTCTAGATGTACTACGTTGCACATAAAACTTTTGCGAACACACCTAACGATTTTTCATACATATATAGTAATTTTCTTTACTCATTCAATGGGGGGAGAGGGGAGCTCAGCTACCTAAAAAGGAAGGTATTTTACTCATTTGAAGGGGGGTGAGCAGAAACCCCCCAAAGTTTAGGCAGTTCCCAAAAAGGCGATTCTAAAACTCATCATAAAGGGAAGGTTACATTTTTCAAATGGGGTTTAAAATCGAAGAAAAAAATCGTTGGGTGTGAAGGTACACTCTGTCTTGAACTAAATGTGCCTTTGTATTGTTAGCATTAGTTTGTAGCACATATGTATTGCAGATTGATTTATGAAGCTTGTCACTTCATTCGCTTTTGGTTAAAGATTGACTAGCCTTATTTTTTTCTATTGCCATTTTCTTTGTGCTTAGAAGACAGAATAGAAATATTCGACAGACTCCTATTTTGGAGTGTTGATCATTATGAAATAACTTTAAACCAAAATACCTTTTATTTTTTAATGCCAAGTCAATTCAAGGCCAATAATTGTTGAACCAATTGCAAACATCTAATTACGGACTATAATAGAATTTGCTAGCAAAGGGTTTGTACAACAGAAGTGAATATATACAATCCGACATACCTTTAGAGCTAAAAGAATTTACTTATAAAGTACGAGTAATCATGTAACTTAATGTCAAAGCCATATTTTGTAATCTTGTATCACCTAGTGGCTTTTTATTGATTGTATACGGTTTTGGCCAATGCTTGAATTAGATTTGATATTTCTAAAAAGAGTTTTTTTTTAAAAAAAAGGACATACGTACAGAACGGGAAAAAAACTGCCTTCTGATATAACATTTACAAAATTGAGTTGTTCTTTGTGAACATTGCTGGTGTTTGCATATGCAACGGAACTGTGTCTTGTTCTGGAAATAAAAAGAAAACGGAGTAGTCCGAACAACCCAAGAGTAACAATAAGATGCAACTCAAATATTCAGCTATGCTCTCTATCTATACATCCTCTCTGGACCCCGCCCATTTAGCCATGTTTTATGCTGACATGATTAAGATACCGTGTATTACACTTCAATTGAGTTCATTTACAATTTTTTATGGATCAAGTGAAAACAAGGCAAGCGCTCATTTAATAATTAAATTGTTTAACTTTCTTTTCTCTCTTTTCTTCCTTTCCTTTCCTTTTTCTTCTTAAAGAAGAACTCAATCTGCATACGAATCGCACCGTGCGTAGATAAGTCAATTCAAAACTATCAAGTTATTTTTGATGGGTGATTACTATCACTTTGAGAACAATCAAACAGAGGGGTACTGTAAGCTACACTTAACTATATAGTTCTGAAAACTTATTAACTATAACTCTATTCATCTCGGATGATATCAATAGTGCACAATACCAGCAGCAGATACCTAATTGCGTATCGAGCGGCTTCCCTGATTCTCCCATATACCAGCATCAAAATTTCGATGGCCACCACTCCTATAGATTGCCTACTTGGCCACCATCTATACCTGACGATATTATAGCATCACAGACGAATCAATATAGTTATTCATTCACACAACAAGTATCACAAGATAAGAACAATTTGCTAGCAAAAGACATATACCAAGGCATAGATAACCCCAACGTCCCTCTCCCTGAGTGTTCCTATTTTCAGCAGAATAGTCATTTGAGAGAAATACCATCAGAGAATGAATCCTACGCAAATCAGACAAAGAGCAAACAAAAGACTTCCTTATCTACCGACCATGCATTCTCGTATCTACCGTCATCATCATTCACTGATCCGTCACTTATGCATTCCATAGAGTCAAATTTCTCAACGAAAAGGCGCAAGAAACTATCAATCGAAAACGAGCCATCATTAGAAGGCGTCGGTATGATTCAGGAGACAACAAAGTACTCTGGGAATAGACGGCGCAAAGCTGATATATACAGCAGTAAACCTAAAGAAAACGATACTGCTCCGATACGGTCAACTGATCATGGAGGTAGCACCCAACAAACAACAAGGAGAGAGGCTCGTTCAGCAAAGAACGAAGCTTTAGTCGTCGATCAAATTGAAAACGAGCTCGCGTTCCTAAAAGATGAATGCGCAACTATCCTAATTAACCTTAACTCACTACGTAACGCCTTCCACGCAGACGCACCTTCTATACCAACAAGTTATACGTCCAACAGCTCGATGGTAGCCATCAATTTTGCACTAGATAGAAAGTCAAATAGCTATGCTGAACTGAACATCAAAAAGAATGCGAGACCCTTCGAACAGAATCCGGAAATTGAACGCGAAATACGCATTGCCTACGATGATCTGATGATTCAAGTGAGGCAAGTGGAAAAGAAGGTTGAGTTGTTAGAGGCCAAGAGCAAGAAAATCACAAACACATTATGACATCTGCGATGTTATAATTAAATTTATTCATATAGCAACAACTCAAATCACACAATATGTAACCCATGTCAATCTTTACTCAGTATACAAAATCTCCCTATGCTTTTTCAGTACGTCCCTTTCCACGTCCTAATCAATTTCCTTTAACATCTTACTCCTTAATTTTTCTGCTTTGTATACATATATACGTATATGGCTATCGACCTTCCTTGGCAAGTGTCTATATGATCAAACAAACAAAAAACAATAAATCAAGCATGATTTTGATTTTGTTTCTCATAATGAAATATGCTTTATGCAAAGCTCAAATCGCTTGGCTGAATTAGCATGACCAAGGTTGTTGCACTATTTTCTATAGAAAACCATACAAACCCGAAATTGCATGATGTGCTCATTAACATTATCATTGGTATGTACATGAGTTTCTTTATCATGGTAGGGTGTAAAGCTAGCGATCTGTGCTGTATTTGTAAAAAGGTATTATTTGAGATTAAAGAAGCAATCACATAATGATGAATTGCTTCTACCAAAGGTAGTGTAGAAGAAGGTTTGGATATATAATCCTTCTACTCAATCAGGCAAAATTCATCTCTGCTTCAGAATATGGTAATATGATGCTCAAACTGAAACTATTTAGTATGGCTTTAAATGCAATTGTTCAAATCAACTTTTTTAAGCACATTCATTTACGTCCATGTATGGAAGAAAACTTGCTTAAGGTTGATGATTGTATTTCATCCTTTTACTTTTTACATCTTTGCTATAAGTTATACGATATATTTTACTCCGGCTAGACAATAAAAAAAGTTCATTTAAAAAATACGTGCACCACTCATTTTTGCAGATAAGGCTATAATGCCCTGCTTCTTTGAGCTATCAATTGAGTAGGCAATTGAGTTAAATGAATAATATCATGGATTTAATGGCAACCCTTTGTTCTGGTTGCGTTCAGAATGCAGAGAAATGTAAAGATAATTCCCACCTAGGAAAACAACGGATCATATATAGGAGATCTTTTGCTTACGAAAGAAAAACTATCAGTCAGAGTACAAAGCACTCATGCGTATCAAACACTATATGACATATCTATCTCCATTCGTTTCGTATTTTCATGTTTTCGCCTTTCTATTAGATGAAGGTTTGAAGTCTCTATACTCACTCATCAAATGTAATACACTTACCTCTCAATGAATTGCACCCAAAACATGCTCGAACTAAGGATATGCGCACAAAAACAAACTTACAGCATTAGGGAATTTCGACTTGAAAGATTGAGACAAATTCATAAAAACATAAGTGATCTCGCTCAAGCTGTCATGTCAAAGCTTCAGGTCAGTTTATGCAAAAGACCACGTTACAATCAAACTCAGAGAGGTGACGTTTTTTCCTTATGTCATTTAAAAGGTGGCGTCAAATGAATTTCCTTTTAAGCTTTTTTTTTGAAGGAACTGCTTTAACTTTCTTTTTATATCTAATTCTTATGGTCTTACAAGTTACAACAGCTAACAACGTCAAAGTCTATACAGTATCAGGTGGTCTTGGCTCAAGATCTATTCCTGATTGGCTTGTACGTCAAAAGAAGAAAGCTCTAAAGAAAGACTTTGGTAAATGAGTCTTTTTTTTCTGAAAGGAATCTCGCAGTTTAATATTTTTCATTGCCAAATAGATTTCCGTACTCGTGTGGAGCTCATTCAAGACTTTGAATTTCCCGAAGCTTCTAACCGTATCAAGACAACTCGTGATGGCAAATTTGTGGTAGCAACAGGCACTTATAAGCCTCAAATGCGTGTATTTGAATTTGCCGATATGTCAATGAAGTTTGAACGTCATACAGATGCAGAAACCATCAATTTCGAGGTAAAGAGAAGAAAGAATCACATCCAATTGTATTTGGAAGAAGAAGCTCATGCGTAAAGTAGATTCTATCAGATGATTGGACAAAACAGGCATTATTACAAAACGATCGTTCAGTTGAACTTCATGCACAGGGTGGTATTCATTATAGAACTCGTATTCCCAAGTTTGGTCGTGATCTCGCCTATCATTTCCCTTCTTGTGATTTACTGCTTAGTGCCTCTGGATCCGAAGTGTATCGTTTAAATTTAGACCAAGGTCGATTCTTGAACCCAATTCAAACAGACGCAGAAGAAGGTATCAATTGTGTTGAAATCAACCCTGCACATCAACTCTTTGGTATGGGTACAGCAAGTGGAACAGTTGAATTATGGGATCCTCGTTCAAAGTCCCGTGTGGGTCTCTTGTCCAACTTGGAAGTTCCCGCTGCTTATGGCAGAGACGATAACACAGCTTTAGAAGTATCTGCTTTGAAGTTCCGTAATGACGGTTTGACAATGGGTGTTGGTACCACTACAGGTCATACCTTGTTGTATGATTTGCGTTCTACCGTGCCTACCATTGTTAAAGATCACCAGTATGGCTTTCCCATCAAAAACATTCACTTCCATCGTGGTGGTGCTAACGATTCAGAGACAGGTGGCGACAAAGTTATCGTGGCTGATTGTAAGATTGTTAAGATTTGGAACCGTGCTACAGGCAAACACTTCACTTCTATCGAACCTGAAACAGATATCAATGATGTGACACTTGTGGAAGACAGCGGATTGATTTTTACAGCTAATGAAGGTATTCAGATGGGCTCTTATTTCATACCTCAACTGGGTCCTGCGCCCAAATGGGCATCTTTCCTCGAAAACCTTACAGAAGAAATGGAAGAAAACCCCAACAGAGATGTATACGACGAGTACAAATTTATCACCCGCAAAGAACTCACTGCATTGGGCTTGGAGCACCTTTTGGGTACCAATGTCATCAAGGCTTACATGCATGGTTTCTTTGTCGATTTGCGTCTTTACGAAAAGGCTCGTTTGATTGCCAATCCTTTCGCTTACGATGATTACCGTGAACGTGTTGTAAAGGAGAAGATTGAAAAGGAACGTGGTTCTCGTATTCGTGCTGTCAAGCAATTGCCTAGTGTCAACAAGGCACTTGCCAAACAATTGATGGCTGAAAGCGAGGCTGGTGCCAAGAAGGCTAAGAGCAGTGATAAATCCGAGCTTTTGGGCGATAGTCGTTTCGCTGACTTATTTGCTGATCCTGATTTCCAAGTGGACGAAAAATCCAAAGAATACCAACTATTGCATCCTCAAGTTGTAACGTATATTATTTCTTATGTCCAAGCCGATCAAGCTAATAATATCTTTTCTTTTTTGTTTTTCTAGAAACAAAGCAGACACCAACGCTCGGATGATGAAGACGATGAAGAAGATGAGGTTATGGAGCATGACATGGAAGAAGATCAGCCAATGGATTCTGATGAAAGTGAAAACATGTCTGGATCAGATAGTGAAGATGACCTTGTGTCTAAGATTCGTAAAGAAAGAGGACTGGAAGTGCGTGACAAAAAGAAAGCATCTACATCTCTTCGTACAGGAAACAAGCGAAAGCCTGAAATGCGTATGGGTAATATGGGTGGTCGAATGACAAGCAAAAATGAAAGCAAAAAATCATTTGGGTCACGACTACAGTCTGAAGATAGCCGTCGTAAGAGTGAGGGTCACAAAATGTCTCGCACAGCTATGGGCGGTATGGAAATGTCATTCACACCTCAATCTGTTAAGAAGAGAAATGCAAAGAACACAAACAATAGACGTCGCGCATAAAGACAGAATGTATCACCCATCCTACTTTCATACTAATATTATTCACACCTTGTTTTACATGTATATTATTCGTTCTCCTTTTTCTAGATCTCATTTCATTTCATTCCCCTTCCTTTCAAATCAATAAAAGAATAGAAAAAGAATCTCTGCGTACAATTCAACATTTGTGGAGCCAATGGAGAGTGAATGAAGGTAGAAATGAAGAAAGGCGCTTTTTCTTTCATGCTTTTTTCCAAGATTTTCTTTAATCCCCACAGTCATCATCTCTTGATCTTAACGACCACCTTTTCACTATCAGGCGCTCTAATACTCGTACAGAATGACTAGAAAAAACTCTTTTTATTATCATAAGCGAATGGTTTTTTTAGGCGAGCTAATGATTTTGTTGCCACAACCAACTAATTGATATGAGGTCGATCTCCCATCCTTTTTGTTCCTATTGGCTTGCTTCAATCTTTGATGCAATGAGCCGGCCTTAACCTTGAAGTTGGAGTTCATTCTAGATACTTTTCTAGAATACTTTTTGATCTTCTGCAAGTTCAAAGCAACCTTGATTGCTCTGGCCTGCATACGAAGTTTCGTAATCATCCATAAATCTTCAAATGAATCTAAATTTGTGGATTATACAGAACAGTCTAACACCTTAGAACTCATTTCTACCTAGCAATCCTTAACATCTCTATGCATACAAGCCAGAGCCGTATCGCTTATTAATACTAAGCTTTGCTACGATCCATAAGTTCTCAAGGAGAACCATTGTACAGCGAGAATAAATACTGTAGATCCCTTTTGCTCTTCATCATTAAAGAAGTGCCTTTACTTCTGTCCGAATCTCATAGCACCACCAAACTATTGTCCTTTGCTAGTTTCTCCTGTAAACAGATAACGAGTAGCTCTTCAAGTATCTTGCATTTGTTGGACGTCAAATCTCTAACGCAGCAGGGTTCTTCTAATCAGCAAAAGAACTTTCATTCTTCCAAATCGCCTTTCCAGTCATTCATTGTCAAATTTTTGCAGTTTCTGGCAAATTTGAGTCGTATTTTTTTTATGTTTCGTAGATTGGTAACGTACTGGAGGAAAAACGCAGGAGAACATACACACTTTCAACAGCCCATTGTGCTTGTTTCGTTAGCTGTCAAATCCAAAACATAGCAGCTTAAATTAAATAATCATAGTAGCAGTGAGTCATTTGCCAGAATCAAAGATTGAATTTATTAAAGCAGCTTTCTTGTTGAAAAAACACGATTTCAATGGCTGTTAGCAAGTACTGATGCTCATATTGGCACTTACTATTACCAACTCCTCCATTAGGAAATTCTTGAACATAACTATTGGATTACCAGAGATTGATTGTTATCAATCGTCCAACAGTACAACAGCTCTTGACTGTCTCTCAAAAAGCTAGCTCATGCCTTTCTGAGTACTTTGACAAATCATATCTTATTTTACATCCCTGTTACGCAATGCTTGTTAATCGTGATCAGACAGTATGTCTTCATCTATAAGCACAAGGCCTTTTATTACACGAAAGGAAAAACAATTAGTGTATGAATGCATTTCTGAAAGCATTGTATTCAAGTGCAAAATCATGGATATAAATATTAAAGAAAAATGAATATAAACGGGGTGTATCAACTAAGAAAAATTACAAATCATCGATGTTGAACTTTCCTTCATTCAGTTCCTTTTCAAGAGCCTTCAAAAGCTCTTCATCTTCGTCATAGTCTTTCAAAGTTCTGACCGGCTTGCTTTGAGATCGACTAGGTCTTAACTTGGGCATAGTTTCAATAGGTGGCAAAGCACGCATAGGACCAGCAAGTTCTTCGTTCAATTCAGCCTTTTGAATAGCGGCTCTTTCTTCGGGGGTAAAATGACGTTCTTCAGCAGCATGCAACAAATTCTCGAGGGATCCTTCATCAATGGCACGAATAACATCTTCAAATTGCTATCAAGGAACATTAAAACCTAATTTTCTCACTCTAAATCGCTTTTTAAAGTACTCACGCCTCTGTATTCACCACCAACATATAATTGGGGGAATTCCTTGATTCTGCCTTGAGACTTGCCATTGTTGTTGCATCGCTTAGCATATTGTCTAGCTGCTTCACTTTGTGCAACATCAACCAAACTGAATTTAACATTGTTGCTTGTAAGCAGTTGTTGAATTTGTTCTTGATTTCTCTTGATTACAGAATTTGAACTGACAGAAGAGTAATATACTTGAACCTTCTTGGGATCTAAGGGAGTCAAGACAGGCTCGGGCTTTTGGTAAGCGGGCATACTACCTAACACTCTTAACAAAGTCTTGCTCTTGCTTTCCATAAGAGGAGTGGGTGTAGGCTTCAACTTAGTCATACGAGTACCAGTAGGTGCAGGCCAAGAAACAGCTTCAGTGGGCAAGTAGCGAGAGCTCCAACTATCTCTATTCAGATCTTGCGTACGCTTTAATTTGTTCATTTGTGCCTTTTGGTTGTTTTCCAAGTTGTTGAGTTCAGACTCATGAGACTCTTCCAAATTTTGGATTTCCACAGCGTGAGTGTGTTCAGCCTGTTCAAATTCATGGAGAATACGTTCTAAGTGAGCATCGATATCTACAGCTGGGTTAGCTTCTGCTTCCTTCTTAGCCTCTTCAACTTGTTGCTCCAATTCAATCTTCTCTTGCTTGTGCTTCTTCTTGAGAGCAATGATGCTACTAGATTGGGCTGTTTTAAGACTGCGGACTTCTTCGACATGGTTTTGCTCGAGGGCATCCAAAGCTTCTTGCTGTTCTTTCAAAAGAGCCTCCTTCTCAGCCATGGCTTCTTCGTGCAAACGTAAGCTTTCTTCGTGTTGTTTCTTTTGAGCCTATTTTGTTTTTGTTTCAGAGTTTAATCCAAAATAAGTTTTGAGAAACGCAGTTACAACATAAGTGTGTAGCAAACAAATACATTACCTCAAGTTGTTGATTCAACTCTTCAATCTTACGGAGTGCTTCTTGCTTGTCTTCTTCTTTTTGTTCTTCGGAGGGCTTGTTGCTGATCAAGGCTCTGAGTTCGACAAGCTCTTTCTCCTTTGAGGCTAACTGATTAACAGCATCCAAGTTCTAATAAGAACCAAAGAGAGAAGAAAGCAAGACAAAAGAATGTGATTAATATATTTGTACAATATTGATCTTTTTTTTTTTTACTGATCAAATTATGATTTACCTCTGTCTTAAGTTCTTCTAATTTCAGAGACACTTGTTCGAGTTGAGGCACTTGCTCATCCATCAATCGCTGTTGTTCTTCTAATTGAGCTGCTTTTTCTTCCAACAACTTTTCTTTTTGAGCAAGTTCTTCTGCCTTCATTATATCTTCAGGCTGAATGACAATAGCAGGAGGTGAGGGTGAAAGGCTTCTCTCTTCTAATTTAATTCTAAGTTCCTCGATTTCCTTTTCACGCTCTAATAATTCCTTTTCTTTTGACTTAAGCAATTCTAATTGTTGAGCCTCCTTTTCCTCAACTTCTTTCTCTTCTTCTACGGTGAGTTCTGCTGATGGCTGTTCCTTTGTTGCCTGCTCTTTGGCAGCTTGCTCCTTTGCGGATTCCTCCAATTGTTGTTTCAAGCGTTCAAGTTCTGCCTTTTGATCAGCAATTAACTTTAGATTTTCTTGATTCTATGAATAATAATTTAATATCCAATTTATTTCATAGTCAGAAATAATAAAGATTACCTTAGCTTTCAAATCTTTTACTTCTTCTTTCATTTCGGAGATAGGAAATCGCTTTGTAGTTGAGGTTGTGCTTGCTGTTTTGGATGTTGCACCAGCTGCTGCCTTTGCCGTAGCAGTCGCTGTTTTGGCGGCTGATGTTTTTGCGGAAGTGGCTGTCTTCGCAGTAGCGGAGGCTGTAGTCAGATTGCTCTTGACAGAAGCAACACTTGTAGGCCTGGATCCAGCAGGTGTTTTTGCTGTATTGTTGAGCGGAGAGTTTGCTCGGCGAGGGTTCGGGCTAGTAGCTCTACTTCCGCCAGGCAATAAAGAGGTACGGGTAGCAGGCTTGGGCAGGCCCGACTTACTATCAGTAGAAGCACGAGAGGCTCTATTACCCAAACTAGAGGCCTTGTTGCTCAAAGTAGAAGCCTTCTTGTTAAGTGTAGATGCAAGCGAGGGAGCCAGACTTGCAGCAGCCTTGGAAGGACTCTTCAATTTTGACGTAGAGCTCTTTTTTAAGCTTCTTTTTGTAGTGGTACTATTTGGATCATCTGGATTTAAAAGGGTTTTCTTTTCCTTTTTTCTAGGCCCCAAACAGACCATGATTTTTTTTAAGTTTTTTTTAATGTGGAAGAAAGTAAAGAAGGGAAAAAGAAAAAAAAGCGAATAAAGAAAAAAAAGAGTAAAAGAAAAGAAGAAAAAAAGAGAGAGAGAGAGAGAGAAAAGTAAACAAATGCTAGAGAATAGAGTGTTATTATTACACCAATTTTGAATTTATTTTTACTTGTTTTAGTATCAACCACGCACAAGGCAACCTGATGTTTGTACGGGCTTTTAAACTAGATAGCTTTTGAGCTTCTTTAAAGTGGAATAAAAAAACGTGATGCATCATTTTTTATACTTGTTATGATATCCATACTCACTCGAATATGAATCAGCGTGCTTTATAGCTAAATAATCGAATTTGTGCAAACATTGTTATTATTAAACATTATAAAATGCGACAATTGTTACTACTGAAAAGTCCTAGGCAACTTGTAAGATAATTAAGAGCAAATATATTCAAATTGCTTTTAGTCATCCGAGTGCCTTGTCAAATATTGATACATCTGGTTCCTTTCCTCTTCTTTCAAAGTCTCAAAGAAGTACTTGTTTTCGTCATTAAAGATATATAGAAACACTAAAGAAAGAAATGAGGAACAGTCTGTTTTGATATAATATCAAACCAATTGTATATTACTTTCTCTTTTTGTTTGGTGCAGATAAACTTAGTCAATCCCCATATGTTTTGCTAGATTAATAACATACTCTTACTTCTCAAACAACCTTTCTCTCAGCATACTTGTAAGATAAAGACACCCAGCTTAAAAGCATTGTTTTATGTCTCTTTATTTTTCTTGTTAAGCCAATCCGGATATCTAAGCCACTCCTACTTTAATTTTTTACCTTGTCAAACCCGCAACGTTTGTTTCTTCAGTTTACTCTACAGCAAATAATATGCCTACCGTCAACATCGACAAGCAGCGTCTCTTCGAAGCTCTTGAAAGAGAATACAGTAAGCATTTGCCAAATCTCCTTCTTTTTTTTTGAAAGCGAATAAACTTTTGTTTGAGCGACTACCTTATCTTTCTAACAATAAACCGAAAATAGCCTCTCAAGAATTCTTTGAACTTTGCTTCCGTTTCGGTATTGAACTCGAAGAAGACGTAAGAGCGACTTTCATAGACACTTGGCGCCAAATGCACTATCGCTTTAGTTGGGCGCCTGGAAGACAGACATGCACTGTAACTGACACGTTTATTTTACGATAGACTTCTGAAAGAGAAATTGTTGAAAAAGATACCAGTAAGAGCGCTGAAGAAGTTCCTGAAAGACCTGTCTTGAAGATTGATATTCCTGCCAACAGGTAAAGAAAACGACAAAGATAGAGCCACTACTGTTAGCTTTTTTGACGTTTATTAACAAATATTTTTCCTGAAGATATGATTTGTTGTGTCAAGAGGGTCTTGCTCGTGCTCTTCGTATTTTCGAAGGCAAATCCAACCCTCCTGTATTCAAGGCTGTTAAGCCAGCTGACGGCAAACTCGAACAAATCCGTGTCTTGGAATCCGTAAGTGGATCTATTAAAGCGATAGCGAGAGATAAAAAAAAAAAGAAAAAAATTATGCAAAAATTTAACTCTTTGGAAAAATCAATAGACTCAACAAATTCGTCCTTATATTGTTGGTGCCATTTTGCGTAATATCACCTTCACTGCTGAGAACTATGCTTCTTTCATTGACCTTCAAGACAAGCTTCACAACAACATTTGTCGGTAAGTATAAGTCCTTCATTTTTACCATTGGAGTTTTCTCTTAATATATTTTGTTGGACGACAGTAAGAGAACACTTGCTTCTATGGGAACACACGATTTGGATACTATCAAGGGCCCTTTCACCTACGAAGCTTTGCCCCACAAGGACATCAAGTTTGTTCCTTTGAACAAGGATGTTGAAGTTGATGGTGATGAATTGATGGAGCTTTACTCTGTAAGTTAGAAAGCTGAATAGAGAAAAAGAGGAAGGGGGAAAAGGTCTGATTTAGACAATTATGTCAATATAGGAAGACAGAAACCTTGGCAAATTCCTTCACATCATTCGTGATTCTCCTGTTTACCCTGTTGTTTTTGATGCCAACCGTACTGTCTGCTCTTTGCCTCCTATCATCAACTCTGATCACTCAAAGATTACTTTGAACACTAAGAACGTCTTGATCGAAATCACAGCCACCGATGAGCACAAAGCTAGCACCGTCTTGAACACTTTGGTTGCCATGTTCTCTGAATACTGTGCTGAGCCCTTCACGTAAGTTTTGTTCGGAAGTTTTTAACAAAGAAAACGACACTCAATTCTTTTTTATTTTGGTTTTCAGCGTTGAACCTGTTGAGATTGTCTACCCTGACAACACTGTCAAGGTTTATCCTCAGATGGAACCCCGTGATGCCAGCGCTAAGGTTGATTACATCAATTCTTGTACCGGCCTTGAGCTTCCTGGTGATGAAATTTGTCGTCTTTTGAACAGAATGTCTTTGGAGGCCACCATTGACCCTAAGGATAACAACCAAGTTCTTGTCAAGGTCCCCCCAACCCGTTGGGATATCTTGCATGCTTGTGATATTATGGAAGATGTTGCTATTTCATATGGTTATGACAACTTGCCTAAGAAGATGCCTAACGTCAACACCTTCGCTTCTGCTTTGCCTTTGAACAAGTTGAGCGACTCTGTTCGTAGAGAATTAGCTATGTCAGGCTTTACTGAAGTTGCTCCTTTGATCTTGGTAAGTTATCAAGTAGCATGATGGCAAGATATCAATGAGTTGACTTGCTTCTTATTATTTAGTGTTCTCATGATGAAAACTTCAAATTCCTCAACCGTAAAGATGATGGTACTACTGCTATCCAACTTGCTAATCCTAAGACTGCCGAATATCAAGTTGTTCGTACTTCTCTCTTGCCTGGTATCTTAAAGACATTGAACTCCAACAAGAAATTGCCTTTGCCTCTCAAGACTTTTGAAGTCTCTGATGTTGGTTTCAAGGATGAATCTCGTGACCGTAGAACTAGAAATGAAAGACATGTCTGTGCTACCTACACCTCCAAAACATCTGGTTTCGAAGTAAGTTATGTTGTAGAGACTTGCTTGTACAAATACACTAATCATTTCCATAGGTTATCCATGGTCTTTTGGAGCGTATTATGAACATGCTTAGCACAAAGAGAATCGCAAAGAGTGATACCAAATCATTGGGCTACTGGATTGAAGAATCAGAGGATGCTACTTATTTCCCTGATCGTTCCGCCTACATTTTCTTGAGATACCTTGATGCTGAAACTAACGAACGCAAGTCTGCTCAAATTGGTTCTTTCGGTATTCTTCACCCTGTTGTTCTTCAAAACTTTGAATTAACTAACCCTACTACTGCCCTTGAATTCAACTTGGAGCCTTTTGTTTAAATGATTAATTTATTTTCTCCTTAATACAAATACAAAAGCATCTTGTGTATCTAAACACTTGTTTTATTGTGTTTATCTAAATCCCATGGTAGGGCAAATCCTTGAGCTTTTTGAGATTGCTTGTTTGATTTTCAATATTTGTGCTCATTTTATACACGAAGTATGCTTTTCATAGTTACTCTTGTAATGACTGAAAATTATCTGATTTTGCTCTGCACTTCTACAGTTACTCATGATGACAAAAAGATGGATGAATCGATTTAACGACAACTGAATGCGCTTATCGTTCAGCGATTAACCTAACTAGAGATTGAATGCAATTAGCTACCATAAAGTTATTTCAATCATTCTTTTCTGTCATAGTGTTGCTCAGTAAAACAATCTTTCTGACAGCACTATCCAAAATGTGAATAATATAGCATTCCTCAAATGAGTCAAGCAGTAAAGTATACAACTTTTTGCAGAGAGAAATGAGTAAAGCAGAATCACTGATACAATAAAACTTCATATTAAAAAAAAAAGAGGGAAATATTGCAAAACAAACTACTATTGCAAAGTATCATACTAAGGGCAAAAGCTTTTTGAATTGCTAATCTAATGACTTTTTGCTTACTGGATTCAAAGTACCAACCTCTGGTTCAAGCAATCATAATATATCATTACATCTTTTCGACTTTTCTTGCTTGACTTCAGTTTCTTAATACCCTATCATTCGATTACTAGAATAACAATCAATATGAGCGACTGGGAAGCAAAAAAACGTCCACAGTTGTAAAACTTGAATGTTATATAGTTGTTCGTTGCTAATGTAAAAGATTCGTATGAAATTGACTTGGTTGATAGAAAGGATAGTGCATTTGCGCCTGAAACGTCTTTTTATCCTGCAAGTCTTTGTCAATATATATATCTATGGAAGCTGTGTTTTCATACGGTAGTGTTGGGTCTAGTTAGGAGCATATAATGAAGAGTTTGACTTCGATATCATGCTTTTCCTTTTATCAGACTTCTTGGTTATTGAGGGTATTTGCCCTCTCATTCTGCCTTTGTTTATCTTTTGATGAAGACTCATTGTGGTTTTGAAAATGTAGTCAAACAGAAAAAGAAAGTAGTTTACTTACATTAGTCTGCAATCATAAAAACAATCAATATCTCAACATACCACAGTGCCTATACATCAATGAGAATAACACACCATTGTTTCTCCTATTTGTTACATCATAAAATTATGTGCTCCAAACGAACGTATACCTACTATAGCTAGTCAAATAAACACACAATAGCATTAGATCAAATTCTTGTGAAACCAAATCCATTGTATCATGGCAATACGTATCTCATTGTTCCTTTCCTGTTTCTGTTTGCTTTCGTATCTCTTATTATCCGAAATCAGTAAAACGGTGCAGAACTGTTAAAAAAGACATTTTGTGATGTCTTTTGTCTGCTTCATAAAATCTTAATATGAAGCCATTATAAAGCAAAACAAAACAAAGTAACAAGACTGCTTTGTTCGCTGATGCAGATACACTCTGCATTCATTTTGGTTAGTAATAGCTTGCTTTTATGCATGTAAGTGCATTTATTCTTTCAGCTTGTTTTCCTATTGCAAAGAGAATACTAACAGGAATGTATCTGTCTAGCTGTTGAGGTTTACTGATAGATAACAACCTCAATGTGGAAAGTGAGCAAGTAAAAGTGATAAGATAAATCATATATTTCTCTTTCTTGCTGCAAAATACCCCTCGCATATGTGTTTCATAAGAATAAACAGCATACGTTAATACAAGCCTATGTTTATTTGCACTCACAAAACAAGTTTTAATAGTCTTCGACTGCTCTTTCTTTAAATGAAGATTACATACTTCAGTAAGGCAAGACTATCAAACGAAGTGACTATTGATGTCAATAGACTTAGCAGGAGCATAAAGGGAGTTGAATTCATTTTGATTACAGATCTTATCCAAGAACTTGACATAGAATTAATAGCCGCTTCATGTGGCTGGATCATTAATTATTGGTTTGAAAATCATTTATAGATCACAGTTTTGATTGTGTCAAATCAAACAATAAAAGAAACCACTTCTTAATCTGTAACAAGAGAAGACCCTTTATTTAGAATACTGATCTGGCCGCAAACAATGAGATGCAGAGCTACTTTATAGTATCTTGAAGATGCTAACTATAGTACAATTTATTTACAATAAAAAAACGAGAGTCTTTTACGAGCTTAGAACCATCAATTCTATAGTGTCTTAATATATGTACACAAATAGAAAATCTAAGCCTGGAAGTGTTGCCCGATTTTTGAAAAGGGAAAGGCCAATAGATAAAAGAAAAAAGTAAGCGTTTTTGCTGTGTCTGTATTAATAGGGGACCAAGCTGTATGCCTTATAAACACGTCTTACTTTATATCAAGTGACTTTTAATACCCAAGCTGATAGATTTTCCAAGATGGTTTTTTTGTCAAGCCATTATTGATTGGCTGATGTATTTTGTTGTCTCACAAAGACTTAAAAAAAAATGTACCAACTTTTCCGAGAAATGTTTTTAGTTTAGCCTAATAGCACGAGTGAACTCATCATTTTCTTTTTCTTTTCTTTTCTTCTTTTTATTTAACGTTATTTTCTTATTGTTATTACTTCATTATGAGCAATCCATTCGATGAATCAGGAGGCCACAATCCATGGTCAAATCCTAACGAAGGCCCTCGCTTTGGCAATGCATATGAGGACTCAACACCTGTGCCAGCTGCTTCTGCTTCACCTGCACTTCCTCCTCGAAAAAACTCGCCTTTCGTTGCTCAACGTATGCCTTCACCTTCTGATTACAGCAGTCCTGTCAATGCTTGGCAGGAATCAAACAAAACGCTGGACGAACCAGATAGAAATGCATGGTCTACCAGTCCAGCACCACAGCCTGCCAATGCATACCAATATTCTGGCACTGCTTATGGTAACGCATCCAACACAGGCAATGCTTATTCTTCTGCTATCAACAACAACGACAACAACCAAGCAGAGACTGCTCCTGCAAGCCAAAAGATTGAAACTCAAATGTCGGTTAATGATACCGCTCATGTCACTTCTCCTTCAGGACGCCCAAGCAAGATTAGAGTTTTGTTGCGAGTTATTTTATTTATAGCAGCTGTTGGTCATCTCGGATTTGCTGCCGGCGCCTCACCTGTAAGCCTCTTGCGCTCATTTCTTTTTTATATACCGAACTAAATTGTTTGCTTAAACGATAGTATTCAAAACAACCTGTACCATTTGACAGTACTGCTTGTTTTTACTTCCTTTTTGCCGTGGTACAGTATAGAATTGAAACTCCATTGAAACAACAAAGTGGCATATTCATCTCCTCTCTATCTTTCTATTAGGCCATTTTGTCTATTATCTACTCTGGTTTCCATGTATTTTTATATATGTTTAGACGATTTGGATCAGCACAAAAATTGAAGAGGCCTATTTTGATTCTATGTGATTTATTCATGGCATTGATGTGGGGGATTGGTATTATAGTCGAGATTGCAAAATACAAATGCCCACCAGGTCAATACAATCATTGGTGTGATTTCTACAATACCTCTATCTTTTTCGGGTTTGCTTCATTTGCACTCTATATTGTCGTCCTTGGTTGGGATGTGTATGGCGGCATGTGTGCAGGAAAAAGAAAGTAAAAAAAAAAAGTAGTTCAATATATAGGAAAAGATGGATCAACAGTTTTGGACCAGCTCATCAATCCACCCATAATATCTCGAGGCTGTTGAATACCTTCTTTCTGCATCATACGAACTGCTATCTGCGAATCATTTCCTAGTCTACAAACAACATATACTATTCAAGTAAACAATACGCAATTACATATTTAGTACACTTTTATATCTCGTTTCTCTCTCTTTTTCTCTCTCTCTCTTCCCTTAATAAAATAATCATTTCTCTCTCTTTCTTCACTTACCATCTTTATCTGTCACATTCTTTTCTTTTATAGCTTGTTTGACTTGGTCTATCCTTTTGTCTAATTGTTCAATTGGAATATGCAAACTATCAGGAAGACGACAAATGCCATATTGAACTTCAGGTCGTACATCCACAAGTAAATGCGGCTTCCCTGATTGGACAATTGTATTGTATTCCTAACAACAACAAAAAAGGATTAATAGTGTTGATATAGCATTAAAAAAGATCAGACTCACTTGAGCATTGACTCTTTCTTCTCTAGCCAACAAGGTTTCTTCAACCACTTTATCGTCTGCAGCATCATTACAGAATTGCACATAGTCAATCAACTCTGTTTGAGTAGGGTTCTCACCACAAATAGCACAATCCTTCTTCTTAGCACGAAGGCGCATCGTTCTAAACATTGGGTTGCCCATCGCACTAAAGATCAAAAAGCTAGGTTGATCTAAACTGGATGACTCCAAGGCTACTTTCATAGCTTCCAATGCTTCCAGTGTACCAATAATACCAGGTACTAACAGTACAAGAAGTTTGTTTAGCAATCCATCTCAAAAAATGAAATAGAAAGAATCATACCTAGACCCAAAACACCACTGTCTACACATCGTCCAACTGTGGCTGCTGGTGGAGGTACAGGATGAAGACAACGGAAACAAGGACTGTTCTTGTAGTTGTAAACAGTAAGCTGTCCATCATGTCGGAGAGCACTTCCAGACACACATGGTTTACCCGCCAAGACACAAGCATCGCTCAATAGATATCGTGTGGCAATATTGTCTGTGGCATCAATAACAATGTCATATCTTTTGCGGAAATAAAATCAATATCGCTTTTGAAATACTTGTTGATGAAATGTTACTTACTGCTTAATCAGTTCTAATGCATTTGTTCTATCTAATGCGTATGCATAAGGTATCACATCAAGATCAGGATAGTTTCTAAGATATACATTAGTTGTACTGCTCTTGTCTACTTTGAAGCAAAACTTTTTTTCTTTTACTCTTTGACAGCTATAGCAACAGAAACTGCTTTGTTGACACCCTTTCTTGCCTCTGTATGAACCACTTGGCGGTGCAGGTTGTTTATGTCAACTGTGTCATGATCAACGATGCCCAAACGACCTACACCACCAGCACCTAAATAAAGGGCTGCAGGACAACCCAAACCACCAGCACCTACAACTAGGAAGGATGTATTACGCAGCTTTAATTGAGCTAATGAAAGAAGAAAGAGAATGGGTTAGAAGGCCAGTCTGAAAAGAGAAAGTCTACTTGTTCTTACACTCATAACCAAATCCAGGTGTTACCAACTGACGACCAAAACGATAGATCTCTTTGTTTGTAAGTCTTTCTACTGTCTCAAAAGAGGGTGTATTATCATTTGGAAGATACTCCTTTGGAAGAGAAGGAGACTGTTTTGCTTCAAGTTCTGCAATTCGTTGACGAAGCTGTTCGTTTTCTTTCTGTAACTCTTCCATGATAGTGAAGCGAACAAACTGAAAAAAAAAACGCTTCGCTTTTTAAATTCTGACTTGTAATTTAGTACACCCTTTCCATTCGACTTTCTTACAAAAGGTATACGATGGATATAACATAACAGAAATAGGCTGCAACCATTGGATAATGAAGAAACCAAGATGCAGTATACTTTAGTCCTATGTAACTTCTTTTGCTATCTCCTTTTGGACAAAGTAATTCAGTTGGATTTTTAAGAAATAGTTTTCTATCACTGTAATTCGTGTTTTCCCCTCTTTCTTTTTTCTTCCACAGGAAATGACCGTATCGCATGAGTTTAACTGTACAATGCTTGGTTTATTTTATACAATAGTGGTTTTTGAGAAAAAAGAAATAAGGAGGAAAGGGAATGATAAAAGATATACAAATATGAACATAATAATAGATGGATAAATAGATATATTTGCATATACCATAAGCAGGCTTATTGTTGATCTTTGTTTGTCTAAGAGAAAAAGTCAGTAAAAAGGATAGAGCTTTTGGCTTTTCAATATGCATACCTGTGTACCAACAACAGATCCTATGATAATAGCAAGGATAACCAAAACAGTGACAGCAATAATAATCTTCCATTTCAAGTCCTTCCACCACATTCGCTTGCGGACTTGGTTAGCACCACGACGGAAATGACCAGCTGTTGCTTGTAAGTCCTCTATTGAAAAAAACAAAGGTTAAACTATCCCAAAAAGAAATCTTCTGGATTGCATCATTGATTTTTTTTATTTTACCTGTCTTTCCTCTTAAATCATCCATTCGTTCACCTCTTTGGACTACTTTATCAATATTTTCTTGCATAATGCCCACTACCTCATCCACTTGTTTTTGAACTTGGGATGTTTTTGAGTTCTCTTTTCCAGCACCTGCGCTAAGGTTAGGAACATAAGGGTCATAAGGTTGTGCCCTATAGATACAGTAGTATTGTCAAGAATAAAACAATTTGTTTTGTTTAGCTGGCTTGTTATTTCTTTTTCTTGTTAAGAAACAGACTTACATGTTTATTGAACGTAAAATAGGTTTGAGAAAAAGCAAAGAAGAAGAAGAAAAAACAGAAAAAGAGAGAAAAGCTTATTACTTCTACAGAAACAGGCTGTATAACAAGCGGCTGGGACACATAAGAAAAAAAAAACTTAGGCGGGCATTGTAATCTAAAATGAAAGAACTTAAGGGTCATTCTGATCATTTTCTTTATCTAAACTGATAAGCTGCTGATGTTTTAGTGTTGACTGTCTAGAAAATAATCTTTTTAAAAGAAAGCATATATTGGTTGGCAGATATGATATGCTTCTCAATCTCATTTTGACTTGGTTGACAACAAATAAGCTATTGGCGACATGACACAGAAATTAGCAAATTCTCTTTCTGTTTGGAGGGGGAGGGGAAATGGAAACTAAGCGTTCTGTTTATTTGACTCAGCATGAGCTACAATGCTCTAGGCTTCTCGTATCTTCCTCAGAACTCCTCAGATTGAGACTTCTTGCTTTCTTTCTCCATTCAATTATAGCGCTAAATGAGAAATAGAAAACCTCTTGTAGGCAAGCTATGCTTTTTCGTTTTGGGAGTACGCAACCCGAATAGGTCTATATTTGACCATGTGTCGGATTGTATGATGTCAACCGCACTTTGGATTGGACCAGAAAAATAAAGAAAATTTTTTTAATCCTTCCTATTTTTAATTTTCTTTTCCTTTTTTTCTCTCTCTTTCTTTTTTTTTTAATAACACTTTGTTTGACTAGGTAAAGTAAAGCTACTTCTCCAACTGAGTTTTTATTTGCAACGCAAAGCAAGACAAACTAAATTTAATCTCTTTTTCTCTTTCCTATAGTTTATCTGGTTTTTTTAAGACAGAAAAAAAAGTAAGAGAAAAAACATCACACACAAAAAAAAAAGAGAACAAAACCGAAGCAAGAAAAGAAAAGCCGAAAGAAAAGAAAAGAATAAATCATTTTGCCTCATACGCTTTTTCTCTCTTTTTCAATATTCTACATTTCCTATAAGTATACATCTATTTTCTCTCTTTTTCATATAAATGTTCATGAACGATTCAGCAATGAATACCGGTGCTAGGCAACAACATCAACAAGGCAACAGAGACCTCGAGCAATTAAAGCGCAACTACAAATCAGCTTTGTCGGAACTCACGTTCAACAGCAAACCAATCATCACCAACCTGACAATTATGGCTCAAGACAATCAGGCTGCTGCAAGTTATATCGTTAGAGAAATAGAAAATCAACTCAGAAATGTAAGTTCTTTATTATTATTATTTTTATCTTCTTTTTTCCTTTTTTTTGTCTATCTTCATATAAAAAAAAAGAACAGTGCAATGCTTTCTCTATAAGCAACTACCTATTTCTTTTTTTAAGAAGGAGGAAGGCACCATTGCAATACAAAGTTGTACAAAAAACAAAGAAAAAAAAAAGCAAAAAAAAAAAGAGATAGACAGAAACTTCCTCAAAAAAATATCAAGGAGAACAAGAAAAAGAAAAAGAAGGGAAAAGGAAAGGGAGTGCAATTGAAAGAACAGAGACGAAATAGATAAAAAAAAAGAGACAAGGAAAGACAAAGCTCTTTTTCTAAAGGGAAATACATGCCTATGACTTTGTAAAGAGACTATAGAAACGCGTGTTTCTTTATGATTGCCTTTTTTCTCCTTTATTTCCCTTCTTTTTTTTCCCTCTTCATATACACACATTTAGTTATTGCTTGTTTGAATTTATTGTTTAATATATACAAGAAAGAAAAAGCTCATGCGGTTTACATATTCTATTATTTTTTTCTGTATATTATGATATTCATAGAATGCTGCTGGACAGAAATTGCCCGTACTTTATTTAATTGATTCTATCTGTAAAAATGTCGGCGGTATCTACATCTCTTACTTTTCAAGAAATATGGTGAATGTCTTTCTAGACGCATACACTTTGACTGATCCAACGGTAAGAAAGAGCTTTGAAAGGTTGCTCCAAACATGGAAGAATGGTATGCCTGGTGGTCTTCCTGTCTTTCCTCGTCATGTCATTGAGCCAATTGAGAGATCTATTGTCTATATTCGCGAAAAAACACCTGCCTCCAAATATCCTCATCCTCCTTATAACGCAACATCCTCAGGTCCTAAGGGTTCTCCTATGTCCAATTCAATCCATGTCAATCCCAATTTTGTACCTAAAGTAAGGAAGAAAGCTAAAACTGATTTCAATGCTTATTCATTCTCTATTTTTGTTATTGATAGGATCAACGGGCCAATCCATCCAACAGCAACAGTTCAAGAGATCCTCGTCATAGAAGTCCTCAAATGGCTGAGAGTAGCATGTCGCCCAATCCAACAAGCACAGATACCATTCTCTCCCAACTGCAATCTTTACTTCCTTCTACACCCAATCAAACCATACACAGCGACCCTGTCATGCAAATCATCAGCCAGGTAAGAGAAGGATAACTCAATCTATCGATCCCGTTTAAAAAGATAAATGAACACATTTTCACTCAAAAAAAACTTTTTTTATTAGATTAAGGCCATTCTGCCTACTTTACCTCCTGCTCAAGCAAGTTCAATTGAACAATATCTTGCCCAAATTGCTCCCTCTTCTACTTCTACTGTTGCCCCAGTAAATAATCATGTTGTTGCTGCTGCTGCTGGACCAGCATTCACAAGCGCATTGCCTACTCTACAGAATTCTCCATTGTCGCATTCCACTCCCTCTCCTACCATTTCCACTTCTAATATTATAAACACATCCACACCACCGCCTTCATTAAATAATACAAGTAGTGTAGCTACTACCACAGGCACAATGAGTACTTCTTTGAGACCTGTCACTCCTGCTACATCTGCGGCCTCTTTGATTTCAAATGTGGATACAGCAGATTTACTTAAGAGTCTGACATCCATGGGCTACCTCAGTCCCAACTCAACCCCTTCTACTCTCCCTTCTTCTTCTGTTTCCCCACCTTCTTTCACTCATACCAACGCCACAAATCAAACGACACCCATCACATTGGATGTCTTTGGTCCTTTCTTGTTAGACTCCAAAGATCTACAGATACCTCGTCCAGGCGCAGCTGAATTGCTTTATTCTGCTGAACCTCTTCAATGTAAGCAGTGTGGTTTTAGATATCCCAAAACGGAAAAAGGACAAGCCAAGATGGATGCTCATCTCGATTCGCACTTTCGACAGAACCGAAAGATGAAAGAAAGGACCAAACGCGGTCTTTCACGCTCTTGGTTTGTCACTGTCGATCAGTGGATCAATGGTGAGGGAGGTGAGTTAACTCATCAGCAAGGTAAGAAAGAAAGAAAAAAAAAGGCTTTGTTTGATACACTAAAACCCACGTGTGTATTATAGCACCTACTTTTCTACATGACGGCATGGGCCATGCCCAGAAGTTAACTGAGAAGTCAAGCCAAGTCAATAATGAAGACAGTATTGACCCTGACTCTTATACTGTTGTTAAGCCAGATGATGATAGTCGAAAACCTTGTGCTATCTGTGGCGAGCCTTTCGTCGATTTCTGGAATGATGACGAAGAAGAATGGATGTATAAGAATGCAGTGATGAGTAACAACAAGGTAATTAGTCCATACAAGAACAAGTTGTTTCTATCTCTGTCTTTCTTACTTATTCATCGGTACGTTCTTTAGCTTTATCACGCCACATGCCACTTGGACACCATTAAGAGTGGAACACTTGCAGAAACAGATGTTGATATGCAAGATGTAAATAATCAGATATTAAAGCGAAAGTTAGAAACCAATGATGAACAGGTACGTTCTCCTTTCTTCCTTTTTATATTTAAAAGAAGAACTAATTAAATTATATCTAGATGACAAAACAAGCAAGAACTCAATAGTGTATTAACATCTTTTCTTTCAAATAAACAAAACATTAGCTTTATACTTCTTTTGTGTAGTACGAAAATGTTGAATTTGTTTTGATTCTTAAATCACCTATAAATCAAACAAAAGGCACAGATGAAATCAATATAGGGAACTTGCTGCCGATATTGTTGCTGTTGTTTTAACCATATAACTTGCTAGAGGAAAGCAGCAATTTGATCGCGGACATGCTCAACTAGCATGATTGTAAAAAAAGATGCAAAACATACAGTAGTTATAACAAAATACCAAAGCACTGCTATAGGTCCTTGACTCCAATCGAGAAAAGGATATTCCCAGACTTTTGTTCTAATTGAACAAAGAAAACATACGTAAACATTGTCCTGAAATTCAACAATCATACTTACGCTCCATAAATGATAAATGTAAGCAGAATATAAGACACATAAATGAAGAAAACTGGTAGCACCATTCGTATAGACATTCTTACGCGGACCAATACAACCTCAATCATGATCATCAGTAAAGAAGCTCCGTGCACTGACAGATTGAGCCAATGTATCAATGGTGGTAACACGACTTGATAAACTATATTTACATCAACGAGATTGAGGAAAATCATGTTGACACCGACAGTAAAATGTAATTACCAACACCATTTGAATTCGCCAACATTGACCAAAAGATTATTACCATTGATAAACTAAAAGTAGAAAATAGTACGCTTTAGATTAGCCATTTCTTCTTCCTCTTTTGTGTGTGCGTGTCTGTATGTGTGTTCAGGGGAGTATAGACTTACTTGAATGTGGCTACAACACTGTACAAGAGAAAATATAGATAGTTTAATACAGCATATTGATTTAGTAAGAAATCTAATTTCCTGGTATGAAGATAACGAACATGATGGACTGTGGAAGTCTATCAGTGCTCATTTTAAATCGACATGGTCTAAAATGACATAATGTATGTACACACTCACAATAAGATACGCATGCAAACCAATAAAGTTCAGGGTTGTAAATGCGGCAAAAATTGTATTTGCTCGACCAGCTTTTGTCAATACAGCGAAATAAACCCAGAAAACAATAGTTGAATAAATGGCGTTCAACAACCGAATGATAAACAGAACCTCCGTAGAAACCCAATTTGAAGTCATAAATTGTTCTGGAACAAATTGATCGAGGCCAAGCCAATGTACGATAGCTACATGGGAAGGCTCAATTTGTTGATTCATGTATTTCTCTGGCATGTCAATTTAAAACAAGCTATGAAAGAAAGGAAAAGAAACAAAAAAAGAAAAAAGTTCTGTATTTATGAATTAATATTCCTATGAGCTTGATACAAAGCTTGCTCATGGGATATAGAGTTAAAATGTCATGTTTTACCTATGCAATTAGAATCCAAGCACTGCTGCATAAAATTCTTTTGATTTTTGCGCTGATTGAAAGGTTAATAGAATTGGTTGCCGTGCTGAAAGAAAGTCTTTCGATTGCCAGCAATATTAACAGACCTGATAAATATTCTGTTCTTATTTTGTTTGTAGCCATTTGCTTTTACCTTGCAATATTTTTAGTCTTCTTGGCAATACGTTTTTTCTGTTTTGTTACATTTATTAGAAAAAAGTTTAATTCAGTAGAGGTTTCTGCTTCATGTGTAGCATCTTCAAGTTTTTGAAACGTTAGCATCTCTTGGACAGTATGAAACATTATGGTTTGAATCTTGATTTAATCTCGTAAAGTTGTCAGAAACACTTTCTTAGGTAGGCCATTAGCTCTATTTTTTTAAGGTTAAAATGAAACTGCTCTACAAAAAAATCACCAGTGTATTTTTTTTTTAATTTCTCAATATAGTCTTCCTTATTTTAATACCTCTGTACATATAAACGCATCTTGTCATGTCTTCCTCACCACACCCAGCTACTTCCACTAGAATGAGAGAAGAAACACCCACTACAACACATGGTTCTCGAACTATCACACTAGATGAAACAATTGCAAACTCTGCAAACGAAATGAGTTCGGACGAAGAAGGAGAACAAGTCGGTGTACTTCGTCTAACTGGTGATATGGAATCTAGAAGAAGAAGAGTCATTCAGTGGGATGACAATGTGATTGATAATGAACACATGAATAAGAAGAAATCTAAAAGTAAGTAAAAAACAAGCATGCTTTAGAAAAAAGATTCTCAACATTATTTTTATAGTCTGTTGTATTTATCATAAACCACGCCCTGTTGGAGAGTCTTCAGACGATAGTAGTAGTAGTAGCAGTGATGATTCAAGCAACAGTGATAGTGAAGATAGTCATTCAGGTCGCTGCAACCATCGTCATAGTCATAGAAAGAAGAAAAGAAATCCAAGAGACGTCAGCCCAAATGCATATGAGCGTCAACCTGTTTACAAAGGTAAATGCACATACTTTTTCATTTTCATAAAGAATGCATCTTTAACAGACACAAATATAGAGCGCATTAAGCCAGTCAACCAACCGTAAAGAGAATAGTTAGAATCAAAATGCAATAAATCGTAAGAAGTTCACCAAGACTTGTTAGTTTTGCAAACATCTGGACTCTTATAGAACGAAATAGTATGTTTGATGCCGATGTCTAGTATTCAATTACCTGAGCACAAGAGCAATGCAATTCCAGCTTTGTCATGCAGTTTGCTAGTGTTTTAATAGATGGTCACTTTTGGCATTGCTTATGGAAAAGATTATAAGAAAGAGATAGCTCCAAACTGTAGATTTGCTCAGCAAGAATACTTAGAAGAGGGTATAAGCAGCCTAGCTGTTTTCTTGACGCTTTGTTATGTTTTACTTTTGTATGAAAAGTGATGATACTTCCTTTTTATATGTCAATATCTTTCAAATATCATTACGCTGAGTGTTAATATTTATTCACACTGTGGCTTATGGGTGATGCTCTTCATTAAATATGCATGCATAACAAAGGGTGTATTATTTCATTTTTCTCTCTCTATTAAACCATCCACCTTATGGACCCTAATTCTGAAGCGCGCTCTAAATTATTCGACTTTGATCTGATAGAGGCTGAAGATGAGCTCGATGCCGTAAGAAACACCATCTCGAATCAAACAGGACAAAACTGTTGTATTAAAGAAAAAGATTGAAACTTATAGGAACTCAAAAGAGCCTATGCTCGATACAGCGACGCATCCAAGAACAAGTCTGAAATAGAAATACACAATTATCTGCAGGACAAAGCCTCGCAGAATAAGAAAGAATACAATGATGTAGTCTCCGCTTTGCTCTATGGTGCCTTGACAGAACCAAACAAAACGCGTATGGTAAGATAGATGAATGTTCAAAGAGTGAACAGTATTACTAATTTCATCTAGTTTTTTCAATCCATCAGTTTCGTTAACCGAGATAACTTTGCAAGTATTGTTGCTAAACTTCAGTTCTTGATTATGTCTATCAAATTCCAAAGTATACGACAACCTGTTCGAGATCAAGTAAACACACACACAAATACACACATATACAAATACAAATGGCATCATTGTTGATTATTCAAAAAGATATTCTGGATTATAGGTGAATTGACCAACCTCAATGTGCAGAATGTAGATGCACTCTATCTTTGTCTGATGCGGCAAATTCGTGGTGGCGATCTTAGTCCATTCAACATATCCCTATCAGAGCATGTCCTGAAGATGCTTGATACACACAAAGTTTGGCTAGGAACTAGTCCCAGAGTCATTGCCACATTTGTCTATACCTATCTCAGAATCATTGTAGACCACAAAACACCTCAGCTTCAGGGACTACAGCAGAGAGAAATACGATTTGTACTTAATCTGATGAGGGACAAGGTAATTTGGATAACTTTTTATACCTACATGATCATTTATTGTATGTATTAGTGGATGCTTTGTGTTCCTATAGGTCGAGATTTGATTCGGATCTTATACGATCTTAAAGGAATTAATGAATTTAAACAATTTTGGGACGATCTACTGAACAATCCACAAAGCATCTCCCCACACTTCAAAGGTATTGTTCAACATACGCCATTTTAGCAGCTGCTGATATAGTATGGCAATAGGCATTGATACCATTTTGAAGACTCCAACATCTAAAGAGTTCTTACGATCCAGACTTACACCAGATATTGAATTCAAGTTGCTTTTTATCCTTCAGAATGTAATGGCATCAAATGCAATATGTAGACAATCCATTAACATCATATTCCTACAATAGCTTCGAGCTACACAGTATCAAAGAAACCTTAACTGGTTTGTACAACGCTTCTTGAGTACTCCTGAAGCAGAACATTATTATGCCGATGTGATACGATATATTGTCGCTGGTTGGTATCCATCAAATCAAATTCTTCAAAGCGATATTGTTCCTCGCTATGTTGTAATTGGTGGCATGATGCGTCTAATCAAAGTATGGCTTTTAGGTGTCATAGATACATAATTGACTTTTTGCTAAGTCTTGTTTTTCTGTTGATAGAACACTATTGTCTTATCTAATGTCAAGACAGCATTAATTTACGATTGGCTTTTCTTTACAGCAGCAGACAATATTATGTTTATTGGTAGTAGCGTTTGTGTTTGATTTATTCTTGGTTGTTTTAACTAGATCTTTCTATTTTGCAGAGCCAGCCATGCTTTTAATGGAGCGATCTGCCGAAAGATATCCACAAATCACTTCTAGCATCATGGAGTTTTTAAAAAAATCAGCCGACGAGTTCTTTCCCCCTTTGAAAGATTATATGGCTTCGTGCATCACATGCGGTATGCGTGCATTACTGAGCAAAGGCGTAATTCGTAGCCTGATGCCAATCTATCAATGCCCTACAACAGAGCCTATTACGCGTGAATACATGCGATCCTTGTTTTCAGAGTTCTTGATGGATGACAGAGTGCAGCAGCAATCAGTCATAAGCCAACCCCTATTCAATCCATCCGATTCACCTGCCGTACGAAGCACGCCCTCTACACCTAAAGCAGGCAGCTCATACGAGCATGAAGAAATCGACTATAGTGATAACCAAACATCAAAGAAGCAGCAGACAGCTAAACTACAATCTTCTAATATGACTGCCATAAAAGAGGATGAAGATGTGGATGCTTATCTTTATGGAGATTCTGACATGAATAATGAGGATACAGATATGGCAACACCGGCCTCTGAAGATAAGTCTGAATTAGCTCAGACTCCTTTAAAAAATGAAGATATTATTATGAATGATGCAAATCAAGGCTTAGAAGTAGATCATGAAGAATCAGAACTACACGATTTGGAAGAAAGAATAGAGGAAGAAGGAAAAGAGGAAGAAGAAGAGGAAGAAGAAGAGGATGCAGCTGGAGATGACGGGATGCAGTCTCATCAATCTTATTGGATTTTTGGCGATTCTTTAAAAAAATTTAAGAAGGCTTGCGCTGATACCATCTTAGCCTTGAAGCAAAATGATATAGAGCGATACAACGAACAAAATATGCTTTCTAAAAAGAGCTTAAAAGAAATTATGGCTGTTTTTCTTCGCATGGTAAGTTGGTTCTTCTTAAAAGAAAAAGGAGAAAATACAAGGCTCTGATTATCCTGGAACATAGGCAATACCTGCAGAGACATTAGGTTCAGCTATTGGGATATCTATACGAAATTCGATTGTCGCTAATTTGTTGACTCACAATCCAATATTTGACAAAGCTAGCTCATTGGATGATAATGCTGTCATTCAAGATCCAAGCAAAGATGTATTTGACTTAATCATGGTCACATTCTGGAGTGGATGTAATAACGATGCCTCTCGGGATAAAATCATCAGATTGTTTAGTCAGATAGCACACTCCAAGAAAGCTAACAAGACCAAGCGCCATTTGATAGGTATGCGATGGTGGTCATTTGTCGCAAGGTAAGAGCGTCATCCAGGTCAGTCTACAAAGTTTGTTTTAACAGGTTTCATTCTCTTAATTTAGTCAGATGCAAAACGAAGCGTCAGAATCACTCGATGTTTTTGAGTGGTTTCCAAACATAATCAACGATTACACCACGTTTGTATCCCATTCATTCGATGTTAAAGAATCGACAATTGATCAGAACGATTATCTCAAAGATTATCTAAAAGGAGATTTACAGGTAATTTATTTGGAGAGAAAGGAAAAGGAAGCTTGTACAAACTAAACTCTATTGTTATAGGCTCTTGCAGAGAAAAATGTAGTACAGTTCAACCACATTATACCATTGCTATACCGTTATCTTCCAGCTGTAACTGTTGGCGATTTAGATATATTGAAGCTTACTATTTTAATGTTATTACCGGAAACTGTGAGTTTTGACCACCAAAGAGTAGTGGACATTTGCTTTCTCTTTTCTAACTCAAAAGTTTGATTCTTCTTTCTTAGCTAAGCCAATTTGCCTGTCAACTTCATAGTGGTGGATTATCAGTTTTTGGAGATCAAATTATATCAGTATATGATACAGAACTCTTAAATCTCAGCTCATATGAAGCAACATGCTTATGGCAACTCTTAGCAGCAGAACTTCACGGAAAACATGATGACATCAACAGTTTTCTTAAAACGCCTCAAATCACTCATATTATGCAGACCAGCTGTAAGATACAACTTGTGAATAACCAATACCAATCAGGCTAACATGCTGCTTATAGTGATGTTTGAATCTGTGCCTTGTTTGCTTTCGATGCTCACTTCAGTTTCTCCCTCAAGGGATTTACTTTGTTCTATCCTAAAGATTATACCTGGAACAGTGAAAGCATCCCTACCTCAAGTCCAACTTGTAATGGCTTCTATTCAGTACTGGTCATTGAATGCATCAGATCCATTGGTTCATTCTATGAACGAGCTAGCTACATGGTTGACGGAACAGCTTGAAAATGAAGAACCACAAGGCGATCTAGCAGTCTTGTTGTTGAGTATCTTGGACTTATGGTGGAAGCAACAAGCGACATCAGGTAATACATCAACTGTCAATAATTTATTGGTAGCCTATATTGATCTCTTGAATTAGAATGGCTGAAGAAGCAAAAGCTGTTGCTGTCGAATCTCTACAAATTGAGTAGTTTTACAGAACACACCTGCCCTAAAGAATGGTCTGGTGAGCCTAATAGAAAGAAGAAGAGAGCCATTCTACCAGATTCGGACGAAGAAGATTAAAAGTTATACAAACTAAATATAGATAAGATGCGTAATAAAAGTTCTTTTTTTTTTGTGTGTTGGCATTCGTAAAACTTATAGCATAGGAAAACAGACTGTTTTTTATTATCGTGTCTTCTAATAATATTAAGGTATTTGGCATATGCAAATTATTATCAATATATAATACAAAAAAAAAGAAATACTGACGGATTCTCAGACTATAGTTAACAATCGTCGCTTTCTTGTTCATTTTGGGCTTTTTCTTTTTTACGTCGAGCGATACTGTCTTCAAGCGAGTTACAGTAGTTTTGATATTTGATAATCTCATGCAGCATGTATTTCGACTTTGCTTCCCAATTAGCCATGGCCCTAGAATGGTTTTGGCATTTGTTATGAAACTAGGAAGAGAATAAGGGTAAGCATACAAGAAAAAAATAAGAATGTCTCCTTCTCTACCTTGACTTGAATTTTCTTTTTGATTTCACGGTGATCATTGATTTCTTCATTTAATTGATCTACGTATTTCTGCAATGCTTCCAGTTGAGCTTCTTCATCTAATGTACTAGGAATCATCGTCGGCGCTGCAGGTGTCCAGACAGATACATTCACCAGGTCGGGATTGTTTGTGTATTTCCCAATGATTTTCTTGCCCTTTTCAATAGCATCCTGGTCCAAAACAACATCGTCTAGGCAGCTTCCCCAACCATATTCTATGTTACCTACTCCGCCTTGAAGAGGCTCTTTGCTTTGACGAGCAGCCCAATAGTTACATGTTGCTACCCATTCTTGAATTTGCTCATTCGATGTTGACTGAATGAGGTAAACTCCACCATTTGATTGTTGAACAGCAAGCACATGCGGTCTTGATCGATTGTATCCAGGAGGAGGGAGTGCATTGGCAAGTGAGTGGCTCAGATCAATGGATTCCATGAGTTGTGAATAGGCCTATTTTGATTGTTTTCAAATCACAAGTTTAGTTTCTTTCGCTTCTTTTCTCTTTCGTTGTAAAAACTAGTTACTTACAGCCCAGCCGCTACTTCCATCATGTTGTGAAGCACCACCATAAGATTGAGACCCATTTGTTGTGGTTCTGGTAAGAGTGTCAGCCAGGTTAGCAAAGCTAGAGCTGCCAGATCGAAGCATGTTGTATTTTCCCGAAAAAGTGGAATCATTTCCTCCATCCGATTGCATGCCATACATCTTCAATTGGCCTTGTGTCACGATCAACAAGCATTCTTTCCATTCGCGATGCTTTGCTTTTTGGTTGGGGCTTTCTAGCAGATGCTTTCGCATAACAACGCCTTCTTTTAGGTAAGGGGGGTGGTTGCTAAACAAAGCGTCAGAATGAGAGTCCATAAAGCTCATCATATGACTTGAGTTTGGCGATAGCAATCCACTATTTGTACTGGAAGACGAAGAAGTCTTGGGTATAATGATTCCAGATGAATTATTGAGCGATCCGGTGGATATGACAGATTCTCTGCGTTTACAAGATTGGATATTGCGTGTATTGGACAAATATTGTTGATGGGTAGTAGAGCTTGTGCTTTTTCTAGGCTAATCATGTAAAAAAAAAGATTGATGATGAGAACTTGATTGAATACGAAAATATCTTAGTTTTGTTTTACCACTGGCTCCTCTTGAATATACAAACTATCGCGAGCATTTGGGTTCTTGTACATCATTGTGTTTAAGCTGCGTTTGATGTCAATCATTCGCTTCCCTCCAATCATGCTTAGACGCTTGCTGCCTGAAGATGCAGAAAGCATGGAACTGTTGTCTGAATGAACGTTTAGAGTGTCATTTTGATGTTGTGTTGGTTGTAAGATTTGGTAGTTTTTGACAGAAACGTACATATCCTAATGTAACGCTTAATTATTAGTAATTTAAATTGACCTCCTAGCTTTTTTTTTTTGTTACCTTTAGATAAGTCTCGATATGTGCTTCCCAAGCAAGAATAAAACTTGGGCTTTTAGGTGTTTCTTTCAACACAGATTGGAATTGTTCTCTGATGGTTGACATAGTGTTTTTTACAAATGCCTGTCTTGTCATCTTTGTGTGATTCCCTTGAGCAACATGCAAATCGGTATTCAACAGTAACAATGAGTATACAACTGCATAGACAACATCTATGTGCAACAGACAATTAGATACTAGTTCCTTATCTAATTTCTCTCCGACACAAACCTGCACTTCCAAAGATAGTCTTGGGATTGCATTCCCAATATCGTTTTGCAAAAGCTTCCAAAATACGGTCAATCTGTTGAGCCTCTGCACGAAAATACAGTTTTGAGCACACCTTTCTGTATAGGGAGTAAGTTTTTCATGACAAGAGACTTTACTGATTTTAGTTGTTTTTACCTGAAAGCGCTATCCAATCTCATGGTTGCAAAATCGAAATACTTCATGTACTCATGTAGCGTACTTGTATTCAAGGGTTTACTATTTATATCAGGAGTACAAGAAATCAATTTACCTAATACGTATTACCATTTCTTTTTATGTCTGTATACCTTTGCCCCAACCATTCTGCTATTCTTTCAGATTCGACAAAACTGTTGTCTTCATACCATAAGCGAGCAGCACACTCTTGAGGATCGTTTATGTCTATCTCATAATTGTTCTCTGTTTGCTTCCCGATATCCTGCTCGTCTTCACAAACATCGCTGACAATCACGCTTGGTTGAGGTTTAGGTGGGAGTGGTCCTTGCGGCAGAGGACGTTGAGGAGGTAGTGTGCAATTAAAATCCCTTTCTGGCGTTGTTAAAGGGGAAGCAGAAGATGGAGTAGTTAATTTGTTTGACTGCTGTTCATTTGCGTGCTGATGAATTTGTTCAGGAGGAGGCTTTGCTATCTTTATTTGTCCTTGTCCGCTGTATCGCTTCCAATTGATCATTGACTGTGCCACATCTTCTGGGGGAGGTCTGCTTCTGCGTCGCTGTTTTTTACTATCCTTTGAAATACCATCGGGCATCATCATACTCATCATCAGACCTCCAGCGCTGCCATAATGTCCTCCACTTAATCGTTTAGACAATCGTGCCTCAATCCTCTCTCGCTCTATATCTTCTTGTGAAACACCTGTTGCATCAACAAATATGTCAGCTTGGTTGTCGCTACTATCTTCATCTTCTTCGCCGCAAGTTTCATCGTCCTCATCTTCTTCCTCTTCCTCGGAAGATTCGATAATAACAAGCTTAGCAGGATTTTTTGTCTGCATATTGGTTTCTATAATTTGTATCAATCCATCACTCGATATACTCTGATTGACCTGTTGTTCTTTTTCATTGAAATCAACAAGGCTGGTGGAGGCCGTAAGAACAGCATTGTCAGAAGAGCCATCTTCACCAAAAATAGAGTCAGATCCAAATGTACTATAAATAGAATACGTTCCTGTAGACTTTCGTGTTGAAGCGTTTGACCATCTGGATGCATTTGGAACCTGTGTTCCTTTACTACTTTCTTGATTATATGCAGATGACTGACGTTCTCCAATCTCATACCTTTGTTGCTGAATGTTTTGTGTCTGACCTGAGTTATTATTTTCGATAGATCGAGAAAATTCTATATGCTGAAAGTCTAAACTAAGTTCTTGACGTTGAGAAGATGGAAATTGGAGCGGAGGCAAGGGTTCAAAGCTTTCAGTTTCCGCCGGGCTTTTAGTAGTTGGCACAGTTGGATTCTCTGATAGTTTTTGATTAAATATAGGGAGATCATTATCATTTTTCTCAATCGATTTGTTGCCGGCTCTCTTGAAGATATTTCCAAATCCTTTTACGCTACTCTGACCAAGATTTGTATGATGTGAGTTGTCTGGTATGTCCTTTTTTTTTTATAGACAACCACATATCAGTAAAAGTTCAAAAGAACCCACAAAAAAAAAGAAGTGTGTGGAGGGAATGAAAAGTACTTTTTTTTACCTTTTTCAGTAGATCTTTTGCTAGCTCTTGGTCTGTTAATCCCAATACAAGTTCGTACTTCTTTCTTGTCGATGTTGGCATTGTTGCTGCTGATATTTTTTCTGCTGGTGACGTTGATGGTATTTCGATATTTGTCCCTGAAATTGTGTTCGAAGGAGAGTTGATGGGTTTTCGTTTAATTCTTTGTTGGCTATGAACTTGTGGTAGGCTAGTTGGTATGTAGCTCGAGGTGGAGGTGGTAGGGGAAACAACAGTAGGAGTCGATGTCGATGCAGTATTACTTGTCGATATAAGTCGAGATAAAAAAGTGCCGCCTTTGGATTTATTATTGTTGCCCCATAATGATGATGATGCTGAGTCCATCTTTAAGGCAGATGATACATCAGAAATTGAGAGCGATCTTCTTCTATAGTTATTATTGACACTCATGGTTATAGATACATGTAAAAAAAAAGTTGAAAGAAGAGAGATAGAAAAAAACAAAAATAAAAAATAAAAGACCGAAATTTAAGACAAAAAAAAGTAAGGGAACACAAGAGTATCACACTAAATTACAATAAAGTTTCTCGTGTGACAAGTGTTGGAGAAACACATGTGGATTTCATTGTCCAAGCTAAGATACACATATAAGCAATGTAGATTGTATATGCATCTGTCCCTTTTCTTCTCCTAAATAGTGTTATCATTGTTGTCAAATGATAATTGAGAAAATGAATATCTATTATTAAACCTGTAAGGTAATTTCGAGGGCCCTATTCAAGCGATTTCAGGTTTCTTTTCTACAGCTGCATGTTTTCCCATTTGATGGGTCGTTGCTTTAGTAAGGAGGGGATAACGAATGCAATCTGCAGGCTACCAATCAGATAAAGCCCCTCTGTGTTTACAAGAGACCATTTCGAAAGACTTGAAAAGCGCTCAGTTGGCATCAACTATGCAATTCATTGTGTCAAATCTTTGTTTGCTTCTAGCCATGCTGATCTCCAATATGCTCTTAATAAGAGAATAAATAAGCTAATGAGCAAAGAACAAACAAAGGTTAATAAAACAAGCAATTGAGTTTCCCTGATAATTTATTGAAAGGACGAGATACCCAGTACTTGATTCGTATTTAACAAAAAAAAAGCTTCCAAACCATAATACTTTAGAAAGATAGCTATACAAACAAACCAAAAGAGGTTTTTGCCTATCGTTTTTACTGGAAAAGGAAGATGCACAAGCCTGTAAGAAAATGATACGGTGTCATGCCACTTGTTTCGTTTATGCATTGTAACATAGAGTTGCATAAACAACACTTATTAAAATGATCTGTTTTCGGATGATCCCGCTACTTTTCGTACTGTAGCTAACATCAAGATCAGCTACAAGAGTCATTTTTGTTTTCTCAAATTAAGAAGCTTTTTCTTTGTTTTTAGATGAATGAAATTTTGTTACATTCCAAAAATAACAACTCTTATATGATTTGAATTATTTTCAGAAATAGAACATACACACTGAAAAAAATCAAATTGCGCTTGTTGAAAGAATCGAAAATCAATTTCTCAAAGGTGAATTAAAATATCCATAAGTACCTTGGCGCTTTTCAATCTAGAGTTTAGCTCTATCGCTTCTCTTCCTAAAATCAATAAGTGGTTTTTTTCTTTTCACAAAAACGGACTTGATAGTCATTATAGTGAGCGAGTAAAAAAAGCCTATGATCCTATGAAAAGTATGCCGACTGATGTCAATGATCTGAACATTGCTCTTGAGAATATGACCAGTAGAGAAAAGTACCGGGGCAACAAGCGTTTCAAAAGATCTCGTGAATTAGTTCTAACAAAAAAAAGTACTCGAAGCATGAAGGGTCGAGAAAATTCACCTCTTACAAGAACAACAATGATTTGACAAGAGAAACTTTCATTAGTCGTATGTTTGAGTAACCAGTGGAGCGAGGTTTGTAAGGAGGGCTGCAAAAGACTTGAGTATCAATTACTGTATGGCTTCAAAGTAGTGGCACCTTTGCAACCAAACCGCGGAAGCTGCCTACAAAAAGTCAGAACAGAACGCTGGACGAAAAGCCCGTTTATGGATTCTCATAATGTACACATGTATGAGCTTATCAACAATTCACAGTTAGTATCAGATGACTTCATTGATAGCTTGGCAAAGAGATTCGAAGACCTTTGAATATCAAAGTTTCAATTTAACAACCACTTGAAGAGCACAATGCTTATAACAATCTAGGAATCCGTTTTTGAAACTGAAGTAAAAAATCCAGCACAGAATCTGTAGACTAAACATGAATGGTTCTTTAAATAGAAAGATTCTGATCTAGATTATATAAAAAATTGTCTTTTTATAGATGCAGCCGGCTTCCATATTAACATGAGGAAGGGCTGGGGTAAATCGAAGTTTGGAAGTATTGCTACAGTAAAGCAGCTAAAAACTAAATCACCTTCTCACACTGTTATTGGCACCATATGCCCATCTGGTGTTATGCATATTGTGACAAAAAAAAAGCCTTCATCAAGAAAAGAGACAGAGGCTGCCAAGAAAAAAAAAAGAAAGTCCAATACTGGAAAGAAAAGAACTGCAGCTGAAGTCAGCAGATCTGATCCTTTTACAAGGGATAATGACACGAGCAACAAGTCAGTAGCTAAAGGTACTACGACTGCTTGTTTTTTTTAAGTTTATCAATGAGCTTCTTGATGTAATGGATGAGGCGACATGAAAGGACAATACTTAATTCCTAATAATGCGTCTATTCGCAAGTATAGCTCATAATTCGCAAAATCGAAAGCAGATGCTTTGTTCATGTACTCACTACTTTATTCACCCGAATTGAGCCCAACTGAGCAGCTTTGAACTATTGTTAAAGGAAAACTGAAGCGTGACAGTTTGATGACAGAAAAAATTTAATTTGGCGGAATTGCTGATGCATGTAACAGTGTGTTTATTGGATATCTTTATGGGCTTCGTAGTCATTCTAAACATAAGATCATCAAACGTCTTAGCAAAACGTTTTTCTAGACTTCGTCAGTTTCTTTAGATGGATTTACACTCCCATGTGTCAATTGAGCAATAACATTTTTTGCGCCAATCAATTTGGGACCTATGGACGTTTGTCTACTGCCTAAAGGACAAATCATTTTCCCATTTAGGCTAATCATAAGTTTGACTGTAAACAACCTTGCAAGTGATTTTCTTCTTTCCTGGTTAGCTTTTTCTTCATTCTCTCAGACATATTAACTATTACTAGGAAACAAGTACTACAGTAGTCGCTCAATTGAAAATCGCCTGATTTAAGAATACGCTCAGTATAAGATTGGAATCTCTTGGCTTGAAATATGCTTCAAGCACTAAAATACCACTTAATTTAAGAATATGCTCCTTATAAGAGTGTGTTTCTCAAGAGTATGAACACTCTTACACAAAATGACTATTGCATACCTGTTCCTTGACATCACGCCCTATTATCTGACTTGTTTTTTTATTTCCCATTGAACTAGTACAGTTTATGGCTTTCTGGCGCTTTGGCATAGAAAGAGCTCTAAGGCTAAACAATCCAATCAAGTGCTATATGACCCTACTATAACATCATCTGCGCAGTCAATACGCCCTTTGCTCTACTGTCGCATTATATTGCGGCTGGAGTTGGTAAGATAAGATGATCGACAATGACTCTATCATGATTGCCTCTAGTCAAGGTCTGATCCACATATAATTTATCTACACTTTTTTATTTCTTGTTTTACTTTATTTCATTGTACACTCTTGTTGCTGTTTCTATCAACATCTTCTCTTTGGCTTTACTTTATTTCATTGTACACTCTTGTTGCTGTTTCTATCAACATCTTCTCTTTGGCTTTACCTTGTTTCATGTAATATCTTCACTCAATAACACAAGAGGAGTCTGAGCTTTGTACTAAGGAAGAAAGAGTTGAACAAGAACGTTCAATAAAAGTCGATACTAAAGTAGAAGAACAAAAAACAAACTTTATGTTCCCATATTTCGGCTGGTTACTTTGCTGTATAAACGCATCTCTTTCGATCCCAACAAGGCCAGACAAAGACGCAAAATCTTCTCAATGATACTCCATTGAATACATGTCTTATCAATAAGCAAACGTGGCGGCTTTCATCCAACTATTTTGACAGAGCTTGCTAATGCATCATTGATCTTTTACTTGTTGACATAGGTCGGTTGCCTTTCAATCTTTTTTTCTCATTTACATTTTTCTTTTATTTTTTCTTTTCCCCTTTCTGTCTCTATCTCATAGAATGATGGCTGTTGCTATAGACTTTTGCAGTCAAATAAAGTCATCCGCAAGTTTTCAAAAGCAAGTGTCAGCATCATTATGAAAATAGAATGGATAATGTTGCAGTATCATCATTTTCTACTTTTTTCCACAAACATAATGCTCCATAAAAATACAAAGCAATCAAAAGAAATAAACACATTTCCATTATCACACACAACCAAAAGCAAAACCAAGAAAAAAAATACTCTGGTACTATGCTTCCTTTCTTAAATGACATTTAGATATCTATGGAGTACTTCTTTTTTTTTGTTCCAAGCCGCTAATAACATTCTCTAAAGAGAAGAAAAGAAACCTCACAAGGTAATTAGGTGGGGCTTGACGCAGGGTTTACGTTTCTCTTGCTAGACAAAATTCCAATTGATCCAAAGACTCTGTCGAAAGCCATGACCTCTCTTTTTAATTGTCCAAACATTCTCTAAAGCATCTCAAGGCTGTTTGGAGCTTAGATTCTCTTTAGCCGCTTCAAGCCAAAAGATTTCAGTTGCTGATCTTCTTGAGTGCTATTGCTCCGTTCAAAATACTAGGTAGAAGCTATTGAGAAGATTTAATTTCTCTTGTAGAAAGTAAACTGATGCTGATGGCAACTGCTTTGCTGCTTCTTCCATCATCTATATGGTCTTGTTCTAGTCTTCTGTCTTTGTAACAATTTTTAGTGCTGAACAAAACTCCTAAAAAATAAGGCACTCCCAATCCTGCAGCTTTGTTTGTATGAATGAGAAAAAAACGAGAGATAACCTTTTCTGATTTAGCTAAAGAAGACCAAGAGGATTTGTTGTGAGTAGTGTGCAACAACGCTTGGCTATCATATATTGTACACGATGACTAAAGCAAGTATCAGAAGACAGAAGAATCTTTGTGGTTTGTAGCATACTATTTGCAACAAAACTAGTGTCATCAGCCAGCTCTTCTGTTTTTGCGAGGTCTGGTGAGACACAGTCTTTTTACTTTACACTGAGCTTGGCGTGTAGAGAAGAAACCGAAGCTAAAGAAGTGACTCACTCGCTCACTCACTCACTCATTTACTTAGTTACTTACTTACTCACTAACATACCATTCAATTCATCATAGGTCGCAGCTAATGATAGTCTAGCTGTGTTTTTTTTTCTTTGCATCTTTTGCGTTCGCCAAACTCTTTTCTATCAAAAAGACGTTCTGTAAAGAGTAGCCCTTTCGTCTTTTCATTTCTTTTCTTCTTGATCTTATTTTGCTATTGCTTGTATCAATTGCACAGTCAAGAGATGGACCGATTCTTTTAGACGATTCTATTGGTGATCAGTCGATGTAAGCAAACAAAGAGAAAGAGAAAAGTGTCATCATGTCTTTTCCATATAAGCAAACATTCCTTTTCTTTCGCTGTCGGTTTCTTCCAGATTTTCTTTCTGTTGTCGCGATTGCCTTCTCTCTTTACGTTGCTCTGTTACTGTGACCGATACACTCTTCCTTTTGTCGATCTTGATCATAGTGTCTTTCTTTTTTGGGAACAACGATGGATAATTTTGAAAGCCAGTTACAGAGCATGTGAGTATGAGCTCATTTTGTCCTTTTTTTTCTGTCTTCAAAGCATTTCAAGGCACACTGCAGCTACGTGGTCTTCTTCGTGTTTAAGCACATTTTCTCTTGTGCATTTTAAAGAAAGAAAAATCAGGAACTGACCATATTGTTTGTTTTTCTTTTTACTTAAATGCTGAAGGGAAAAGAAAGTAAAGTTCTCTTTTTTTGGATTTGCACAAAATAAGGTTTTAGGTTATACGCCCCTGCCCTTTCCTTTTTTTTATCGTGTAAAATTGATTCTCATCTTTTTTGGAAAAAGGCCAATAGAAGAAAATAACTTAACACGACCTGGCTAAACATGTAACCAGCAGAAACTTCAAATAAGTAATATTAAATATATGCGCAAAGAAGCTTTTGAGGAAGTAGCTAGCACTGAAAAAAAGGGGAAAAGCTTATGCCATGAGTTATTTCCAAAAAGGGAAAAATGAGAGAAAAAGAAAGCAAAGGAAAGAGAGAGGGTAAAGGCGCATAAACATCCACTGTATTCACCACTGTACCCAGAGAGAGAAGAGAAGAGTAAGACAGTGGTAAAACTATGTTTGCTTCGCCTACTTCTTTTTTCTTACCGAATAGTTCTGTTTGCTGTAGATTTGTGATTAAGTTGAAAAAAAAGAAAAAAAAAACGAGAGAAAAAGATCGGTAATGAGCCAAACACCAATTGGGTCGCTTTTCGGCTTGGTTGCGGACCTTCTTTATAGGTCTTTTGCAGGCCATAGTAGCCAAAGACAAGAGGTGGTCAGATATGATATGCTGAACACTATGGCAGTAAGTAATACAGGAGAAGTGTTACTGGATAAAGTATAAGAGAAGCCTTTCTTTGTTTTCTTTCTATCCTTTTTTCTCTTTCTCACGTTCACTCCAAGATCAGCAAAGATGAAAGTGAGCCGACCAATTCTGTAGCTAAAGGAAGTTGTAGCACCAACAACCACAATATCAACCATAGCGATAAGAGCAACCTTTTTATGACGCGACATGTCAGCGTTTGTGTTTATTGTTTTTTGGATAGCCGATTGCATTCAGCTAAGGCCGACTTCTCATCTACGTGCTTTCGATCTTTTGTTTCTTTTTTCGTTGACATATATCGTACAGAGTAAAGATCGAAGCCGAAATAAGAGAAGAACAAAAGGAAAGACGTTTCTTTTTTCTGATACTATAAAAACTTGGCAACACAAACTCACTGATCTTGGTGCTTTAGGGCACTTGTTGAGCAGATGCAAACAAGCTGAGCTGCTACAGAATAGGCCGGCATGAGGAAGGTAGTATGAAGAGGCAACACACAGCTCACACCACACAGCTCACGATACACGCAGATATACATTTGTGTATATACATACAGTTAAGCGATTATGAATAAGCTAGAGAAAAGTCAGTAAGGTTAGAAAATATAGTAAAGATTGAGAGAATGGGACAGAGGATGATGACAAGCCGGATACTGGATACTGGATATCATAGATCCGCTAGCTGCTGAAGAAGAAGAAATGAATTGGTCAGGTCATAGGTAAAAGCTATGTAAAACGAAGATCAAGCGAAAAAAAGATGAATGGATAAAGCATAAAAGAGGTAAATGAGGAAGCAAAACTATAAGAAAAAGCAAAGACAGAGATGGAAGAGGAAGATATATACAAGTGGACTAAGATACCGGGCGAATGAGTGGGCTCTTCGGAGTCTTTGCAGACCAATTGACACTTGTGCTTGGCAAACTCTAAGGAGCCATAGTGGTTATGCCTCAGTATAAGCCTTTTCATTCTTGACAGAGAGATTGTTCTCCAGAGCAAGTAATGCGATACAATGCTCAAGCAAAAGCCGACTCGCGGCGTGCTCTTGCTCTGTATTGAGATGAGGTCTTGTTCAAGGAACAAGCTAGGTCAAATGGATTGGGTGCGAGCATATTCAATTTGTTTAGTTGATTCGGTTGATTAGAAAAGGTGTATATGGTAGTGTGATACTTGGACTCAACCAATTCATAGCATATAGAGTAAAGAAATAACAAACACAATCTCAATACAATATGGCTGCACTAGTACATGGTCAACCGATGATAATAACGATGATAATAACGATAATGATAACAATAACGAAAAAAAAATGTTGTGCTTCTTATAGTGAACCACATGTATCTTCTTGAGTCCAAAAACGAAACTGAGAGAGGAATGGTATTTATCGATTTTGACACTTTTTACCCATTAAAAGAAGGCACATGAAAGGATTGCCGGAGGTATTGTTTGCTGTGGATTTTAACACCTTCTCTCAAATCAAGGCGCACATGCATACTAGCATTTCTGAACAACCCAACCTGCTTGCACATACTTTTTTTTCTATAATAATGAAGTCCTCAACGAATGATACAGTGAGTTTTGTAAGGAAGAATAGAACAGCCTTGGCTTCTTTGCAAGTTATACTAAGCTTACAAATTATATGTTTAATCTTCACTGCAAGATGAGCAAGCAGCTATAAAAAGAAAGTCTATCCAAGTTCTATTTTGAGACTGAAATAGATGATTTGTCTACAATTGATGCTGATCGTATATTGGTTCTTTGCCAGAAATTAAAAGTTTGTTTTCATACAGCAAACCAGCAAGAACTTTGATTCGGACTACTAATTTTTGTCAATAAAGCTTTTATGGACACAAAGCAACCTTTTTTTTTTCTTCAGAGAAGATTTTGTAGGTGTTGCTGGCATTTGATCAGACATCAAATGTTTACAAAGATAAACCTCTTTCTATAGTAAATGTAAAGAGTGGAAGCTTTTTAAAGAACTCAACTAAACATACTTACGCAGTTAATTTCAACTTTTTGTAAAAAGAATGGATACTCGACTCTTTCAATCTTCATTTAAGACCCAAAAATTTCAGCTAAATTCAATAATTGCTGGTTAGTTGAGATTCAGTCAGTTGAGCTGTGTACTGGCGGAAATCGCGAAAAGCAATTTGGTCTTGTTCCAAAGGATATGTAAACTGAGTAGTCATCGCGCTAAACCTATCAAAAAAAGGCTTTTCTTTCGAAATCAGCGACACCACAACAATAATTTATCTGTTCAGGGATTTAGTTTGTATCAGATGTCAAAAGTGGGAGAAGTCTTTTTTTTTATTGAGTTTATTTTTGTGATTATTTGACTTACAGCTCAAAAATAAAGTTTATTCAAGCAAAATCACCAAAAGAATGTCAACAACTTGCGAGCTCTTAAAAGTAAATGCTTGTTCTATTTTGGCTTAAGTGCATATGGCAGGTACAACTGATCAAACTGACATAGCTTGTTGCTTTCTCACAAACATCAAAAAGCGGAGAGTCAACGCGCTTTGACCATCTTAACATGGTTGGACAAGTGTTGCTGTAATCAGCATGTTTTAAAAAGGAGTTTGTATAGTAAGCATCAGCATAAATCAACAAAAGTGAAGACTTCTCTCAACTCTTTAGACCTTATTCACGCTTCTTCTTTATTTGTTCTTTTACTGCTTCAAGTTATTTTCACATGAGAATAAACAACAAGGTAAACAATGATGCAATAGAACAGGACTGCTTATCAGAGGACTGTTTCCACAAAATTTTCTGCCTGTCAAAAAACTATAAATAAGGATCAAAAAATGACTTCTATGATTTTGTCTTTTTTTCAATTCACATCATTTTACAAATGAAGAATGAATGGGCGGTCGTTCTATCTTCTTGGTGCAAAACTTAAACTTTGTATTTGTTCTGTTGGGCTAAGGGGCAAACAATGAAGCATGAGCGGATGGTAGTTCTCTTCTTGTAGTTGGGTTCAACACCCTTCTTTTGTTCTGTTGGGCTACGGGGACAACAAGAACGAATGGGCGGCCTTCTTTCTTTAAGTGAGAGTCAAATCTTGCTTTTCTTTTGTTGGGCTAAGGGGCAAACAATGAAGAGTGAACGGTGGGTGGTTCTATCTTCTTGTAGTTGGGTTCAACACCCTTCTTTTCTTCTGTTGGGCTAAGGGACAATTTTAAAAAGAAAAAATGAAAAAATGAAAAAATGAATGAAAAAATGAATGAAAACAAATGAATGAAAACAAATGAAAATGACTTTACTAGACAAGAATCTCATAATTCAAGTGTATGTCTCGGCTGCAAAGCGCTCTTCTACTTTTGGATTACTGTTGTTGTTGTTTTTCGGCTGAAATAAGAAATAATTGAGCTCAAAATTTACCAACTTTGCCTATAGTTTTGTATCTTAGAGGTCCCTTTGTCATCCTCTCTTATCAAAGCAAAAAAAAAAAGACATTAGCATACAATAGATCGACTGACATCTTGATCATGTATTATAAGTAAGACTGTTTAACAAACAATCACAATTGAGACTGGTAAGCTGATAAGGGAATGATTCGTATTTCTTCATTGATCTGTTTGACAATAAGGTAATCTGGTTCTTGCGATACAAAAAATTGACAGGGCAAGAAAAAGGTGTTGGGACCTAAGTCATTTCGTATATGCAAAATAATGTGAAGAAGAAAATGAAATTGAAGTCTTATCTGTCCTTTGCCTTTGTGTTTCATTAATGAATTTAAGTAAGTATTATTAGGTGTAGAAAGAAATGATAAAGTTATGCTTGGAAAGATCTTTTTTTAAACTCGAGGTTGTTAATTAGATGACTATATCTAAACAAAAGCCATGTGTTTTATAGAGATTCAGGAAGAGAGAATCTTTGAAGTTTAATGAGAGCGACTCTATAGTATGGAGATAAAACCAACAGAAATAACAAACCAACTACTGTATGATGATTAATTTTACCTCCGCGAGGTCTCCTCGTCTTTCTTCTTCATCTATACAATCAAATCCAAAATAATGTAAATGTGTTAAGCAGTCAAGCAAAAACATAATGGATAGTTGTTACCTTTGAAGTTCTGCAAGTCCTCTTGATAGTAGTATGGTTTTCGTCTAATTGTCAAGAAGAAAAAAGAGCTCTTCTGAAGTTTGGTTGTCATAATTAAAAAAAGTAATAAAACAAAAGAGAGCTGATGCTGAATAAAATAACACTGAATATGATTTCATACAACTTGATTACCTGATTTACTTTATTTGCATCAAATTACTGACCATCAGGCTCATTAGACGTCAAGATATGGTTTGTCTGCTGTCTTTACTTGGTGCATATTTCGATCAATTTTTTTTGCCATCCTCTTCTTCCTCCTTTCTTTTTCTCCTCCTTTCTCTTTATTGAATCTCTTATACTACTTCTCGAAAACTCATCACATTCAACATTTCATTCATTCAACGGATGCATTCGAATAATGCTTAAATAATGCATGAATTTAGAAAATCTCTTATCTTTTATGCAGAAAACTAAGTCGAGTATTAATTGCACCCTACTGTCTTTCTTTTTGCTCCAATAAACCACCCACCCATACAACACTCACTTTTGCTTTTTATTCCTTTATATGGGACATCAGCTTACAATTTGTGCTTTGACATGTCTTTCCTCCTAATATCACGATTTTTAAACACATCAATACCTAATTTTTTGTTTCACAATCGCAGTCAAAAGTAAGAGGTTTAAACGATGAGGGTATATTAATGATCGGGAAGAAAATGAACAG
>JAIWNI010000091.1:0-114081 GCA_025331435.1 Choanephora cucurbitarum
CTTAAAGAAACAGGATTTCTTGCCCGTGATCTAACAGAGAGAAGAATTCGTGGTTTACGTAAATGGGTATGTGAAGTCAATGGGATTACAGTCAATCAGTTTGACGCTGTGGCAAACAACTTGATGGATGTAGAGGTAAACCAAAATCCATCTTATATCGATTGGAATTCCTATGTTGGAAAGAAACCCGGAAGTGCTCCATCTCAATCACAGCGCAATCAATCTTCATCTCATTCGACTTTTCTGGAAACAGTCTATACGGGTCCCAAAAAGGGAAAATTTTAGGGACTTTATTATTGTTTGATACGGGTCATCATCAATCTTCCAACACCATTGGTTTTTCCCATTCTTCCGCCATTCCTTCTCCTCTTGCTTCCATTCTTTTGATTCCCTCTGCAATCTAATATAACAAAAGGAAAACATGTATATAAGAAGAATGGTCTTTTCCCTTCTTTTCTTCACTTTATCATGGTATTTTACCTCTTCTAGTTCTTCTAAATCCCAGCCTAGTTCATTTTTAGACAGCGTAAAATGATGAAGTTCATGAGCTAATGTTCTCAAAACATGCTCGCTATAAGACATAGAGAAAACAAATAAATAAGTTTGTTCTTCTGTACTAAACTTGGCCAACTTGTTACCTTGCATGTTGAATCCAAACACTATAATCATCTAAATAAATTTTGCTGTACACATAATAAACATCATGGTGATCAAACAAATCCTTCATTTCCAACAAAGCCTTTAAGATGGCTCTTTTTCCAAGCTTAAAAAGAATATAGACATCTTGCAGCACTTTTTGGCAGAGTGCAAAGTTTCTGTAGAGTGGGTATGTCAATGCACGTCGATAGCACGAAATCACAACATCTCTTAGTACTGTGAATTGCTAATTATAAGAGAAATCAGTCTTTTTTTTTTTCTGAGAGATCTATAGGCCAAAACTTACCTCTAGAGAAGATAGAGTAGGACTAATTTTACCGATACACCAGACAGACTCTACATTGTTGTCGCCTTCTGTGGTACGTAAATTATAACTATACGCAAACAAAAGATCGACAAGGCCAAGATAAGTTACCTTCTCAAAGGACAAAAGGTACTCTTTTCTAGGTAAATCACGCATCATAGCCTCTTCTTTACTAGTGAATGCCAAAAGTGATGTTTGTTGTGGATCCGCAACATCAGAGATTTCTTGGATCAAAGGCTCTATACAAGCAAATGAGTAAGACTCCACAGCCAAATCAAAAAGTCTGTGTTACTTTGTTCTGTCGTCTTTTGCTTTTGGACTCGCTTAAGTTCTTTTGCATAGATTGTCTTGTATTTGATCAACTGTTGAATTTCATCATTCAGACAGTCCATACAGTAATGGTCTTCGTTAAACCGTTCGTTTTCAGCAGCTACACGTGCTTCACGTCTTTCTTCTGATGACATTCGTTCAGGTTCGCTCAGTTCATTGATCTCATTCATAGTTTCCTGGACATGTCGAAAATAACCGTTATATTGATTGTTGAATCCATAATGAGCAGTCAATGTAAGCTCCTCAGTAGGCAACGCCTGAGGTAGCTCCCAGTTAAAATCAACAGCATCTTGGAGTTCTTCCTGCGAAGCTTCTCCAATCACTTCAATCAAAGGCTTTTTGTTTTTTTTTTCCTCTGTGCTGGTTGATTCGCCTGTTCTGGCTAATAGTTTGGTCAGTAGATCAAGATCTTCAAAGTGTTGGCCCTTAGTCTCCTTAGAAACTCGAATGGTAAATTGACCAGCTGAAGGATCGTAAGTTGCTTTTGAATCATCGTCTTCTATTATAGGAGCAGGAAAGTGAAGTCTAAGCCGGACAGTTAGTTACTCTATCGAGAAAACAGATTCATACTATTTAACCTTAAGAAATAAGGACGCAAATAGAATCGAAACTCGGTTCCTTCTACATAGAGATCAACGTCTTGAGCCTACTGATGCATGAGAGATCTGCCTTTAATAACGTTCTGTTCCACTTTACTCTAACATAGGGCGTATCAATCACGATGAAGACTGAGTTTTCGTCTTGATCTACTTTAAAAGTGGGTGTGATCATAAAGAAAAAAAAAACTTTAATGAGACTGTTTTTCAATTCAAAAATCATGCTAGATAAGAGTAGGTTCCGTCTAAATAGCGATTGAATCTGTTGGAATACTAAAATACATGATGCATATTTTCGCTGCTGTTTTTTCTGACCGCTTGTTTACGAGCAATGAATCAAATAGGTAAAGGACATTAGTAACAAAGGTAATCATCATTCTAAACAAAAACAAGCAAAATGAGCTAGGCAAAAGAAAGAAAAATGTTATACATAGAATAAAGACCGAATAATCCAGAGGTTGAGCACGAATAAATAACACAAATACAACATGACATATTGAATTGTTTAACTCTGTATACTATCAAATCTCTAAAACAAAATTGAATGACCTGATATTATAACAGAACTTGAAATCATTTGCAAATCTTATAAAAATTGTTTTTATGAGAGAAAATAGGTTAATGAATACGATGAAAAGAAATGCTATTAAGGAAGGTATTGTTGTTTATTTGGCTTCTAAATTGGCACAAGACTATGGAATCGGGAATGATTTGAAACCACTAGATCACTTTTCAAAGAACAATGCGCTTTTTACCTAAAATTAAACTGAACTTCAAATCGGCGGAACTATTTTATTTGCATTGGAGTTGACATAACCCAAATTCCATTGTGAGAAAAACCATCTTTTTTTTCGCTTTTGAATTATGTCAGTTCAAACACTTTACGAAAAAGCACTTCGCTCTTATCTACTAAGAAAGTACACCAGTGCATCCAACACTTGTCTCAAGGCATTGGCTAAACAAGATCAAGCTGACGACTTACTGAAGATCAACATCTGGACACTTTACCTCAACATCACTTCCACCTTACTTGAAACAACACCTTTTTTGGGAGTCAATCTAAGATCTATTGGTATAGAACATGCTAGTTCGATAGAAGAAGTATGTAGAATTGTTTGGAGAAAAGTTGTCGAAGGTTTTGATGGGTTGGCAAATGCTCGTATTGTGTCTGCTTGGTAAGTTATAGTGAGATAGCATGAAGGAGACATAAATAAATAATCCATGAAAACAAAGCCTAGTCATGGATTTGAAATTGAATCAACAGAGTGTTGCTAGAGAAATAACAGAAGAATGGTTGGCTAGCTTACCTGATAGTTATTTGGATCAACTTGGCACAGGAGCAGAAGATCAAGAGGATTATATTGGAGTCATTGAACTCTATAGTACTCGTATTCTACCTTGTTTAGGAGATTTTGAATCTGCAGAAGCCTTTGTAGAATACAATCCAATCTTATCAGATGCGAAAAAGAAGGTAAAGTGGGCCAGAATTCGACAGAGAGAGAGATACTTTTATTCATTTGTGGTGTAGTCATTATTTAGCCTATTAAATGATAAAAAACAAGCAATTGAAAAAGAAAGACAAGAGAAACAAAAGCACGAAGAAGCAGCTAGATCAGCAGCTGAAGAAAAGAGAAGGGAAATTGAAAAGAGGCAATTAGAAGAAGCTAGACAATTAGAAAAAGAAAAGGAAGAACTAGAAGAAGCTAAGCAACTAGAAGAAAAGAGAGAAAAGATAATAGAGACAAAGGATAGGGAAATCAAGACAGTGGAACTATCAACCTCCGCGCCATCTTCTCGTTCAATCTCCAACATGAATACGATACAACAATGGATTAATCAACTCAAGTCGCAGAGTATCACTACTTCGGGAATGGTTTTGTTTGCTCTGTTTGCTTTGTTTACTCTCTTGCGTGGACAACGAGGCCGTCTATCTGCTGCCTTACAACGCCTTTTGAATAAGCTGTGGCAAACTGTGCAAATGGGAACTAAAGTCACTTACATGTAATAAAAATTGTCGTTTGGCTGATCATTCAAAACAAAAAAGCAGGATCTTTGTATGGATTTATTTCCACTTCTTTGCACCTAAATTGGTGTTTTTTGTTTATTATTAAGGACATTTGACAGATCTTTTTGATATCTTATTAAAAAACGCATGTTTGGTTATTCTCGACTCTTCATATCAAGTTTACAGAACATAGATCGCCAATCTATATACAAAGTGACTCATTGAACTAGCAGTTTAAACTATTATTTGTAAGTTCAGTGTGACAATACTTTGGTTCTTTCTTAACAAAACAACATTTTTATTCTCTCTCTTGTTTACTTTGGGTTGTTCTACTTACATATAAAAAATGTCAACCTATTATGCTGTCTAAAAGTCTTTTAATACTGTATTCTCTTTCTAAAAACTACATCTTTAGTTGGATGATATAAAACCTGGTGGTCATTACATATAACCTTTGTTACGCACAGGAATTTTCCTAGTACTCAATTATTTTCTGACTTCTTTTCGCTGCTTTGAATCCAACTCTCACTGTAAAAAAAATAAAGGTTTTTTCCGCCGAAAAGCCCGCAAAAAACCTTTTTTTAGAGGTTTTTGAGAGGTTTAACACTTAATTAGCCTTTTGTCAGAGGTTTCTGTTGGGTTTTGGTTGACCTTTTAAAAAAAGGCTTTTTGCGGGTCCAATTTTTTATTTTTTATGTGAAGTTGATTAAATTGAAAGGTTTCTTTCGGGAAACAAATTTTTTAAAGTACGTTACTACGAATTTTAACTATGCTGATCCAATTAAAAATGCTTTTGTGTTATGCAAAGCAGAAAGTCTTGACAAGCTAACCTTTTGAGCAATTCACTTTGTAAATGTACTGCGGATGCAGTCCTTATTTTGAAGCCACTGCGGTCTTCCCGATAGAAGAAAAAAATTTTTTTGACGAGTACTAACCCTCTTTTTTCTCTTTTTTCCTTACTTATTCAACTTTAAAGTAAATAAAAGTAAAAAGTTGCTTCTTGTCATTCAACTATTTACTATTCTATTTTAACTCGAAATATCACATTAAAGGCATTGCTTAATAGATGTGGTTCTTTTTGTGTTATATGAATAGCAGTAACGAGGTGATAACTTATCGCTTTTTTGTTAAATCTTTAGAACAATATCAAAATGGCTCTTACTTCCAAGTATGCACTGACCTCTTGGCTTCATTCAATCTAGTTGTTGTCCATCTCGCTGCCTTGAAAAAACAGAATGCAATGTTTGCCGAGTAAGGCCGGACTAATAGTGAACAAGTCCAGCAGCAAAGCAATCATCAAGGCCCTACCATTCTGGCAAGAGGCTTTAGGTACAATATGCCTAAGCGAACCAATCCTACCGCAAGCATGAAAAGGGTTCTGGCTGATGCTCTTACTGATCGTACTGAGGAAGAGCTAAACGCTCTTTACAAGAACTTCAATAACATTTCCCTGAAAGCATGCGCTTCGTATGCTAACACTCAAGGTAACCAGTGTGTCTGTTATACAGTTGTCCCAGTTCAAGGTAAGTTTTTAATGCAGCGAACAACACTTGATTTCTTGTTAGGAGCACATAAAGAGCTGTCCTTTCTTTTGAGTGCTAGTCGTGATGGCCTGATGGAGTTGCTGTCGCAAAATCTTGGACAGAATTTGCTAAGCGACAGTAAGTAAACAATCACAAGTTAGCAACACTATTACTAATTGTAATTTAATGTATTTGTAGACGAAAAAGGACAGTTCTTCTTGCTGCAAGAGCTGCTGCAAGAGCTGCTGCAAGAAATGCTTCTGCTGCTGGCTAATTGATTTCTTTTTTGTTTGAATAAAATGTTTTTCCCTTATATCTGCTGTTTCGATTCCACAAGCATTGGCTGGAAGCGATTATGTAGCTTTCCAAGCATAGTTAAAGGCATTCATTTATAACCAATAAAATGCGTTTAATTTGAACCTTTAAAAGACCTTTTTTTCGAATGTACAAACCATTGAAAACCCCTGAAATAAAGGCCAATAAAGGGCCCGTTTTAAAAACCTCAAGATGACCTCTAAAAGACCTCTAAATGACCTCTAAATGACCCTTGGCAGGTGAATGCAAAAAAACCTTCAAAAAACCTTTAAAAAACCTCGACAATTTAGCCTTTAAATAACCTTTGATTTCGACATTTTAGCCTTTTAAAATCAGGGTCTTTTGACCTTTAAAAAACCTTTAAACGACCCCTAATTTTTTTACAGTGTCTGTATTTCCTAATTGGTATTCAACTCATTTGACAGCTCCTCTTGATCTTTTATTACACAACAAATTATTAGAATCCTTCTCTAACTTTCCATTCATAATGATTAGAACTTTTGAACATGTATTAATAATCCATTACATGATGACTCATTAACTTGACTGTTTAAATTATTAGTTTGCAAGTCCAACATGACTTCTTTTAGAATAGTATATAAACTCTTTAACATTTCTTATCAATAAACTTAACTTATATCTATCTTATTTACTTTACACTTGGTTGTAGTTTGACATATATTCACTACCTAAATCCTCTTATTGTTTATTAGTTCCCTTGATACTTATTACAGATCATTGTATTCTTTTATTACATCTCTTCTTTACTTTATTCTTTCTATCTTATCTTACTTTACGGTTCGTTACCTAAACAACGTGGTGCTCATTACTTATAACCTTGCTGCCTGATTGCCCTGTTATTTCTCTTTGATCTTTTCTCAAGTTACTGCAAAACTATACTTTGTCCTGTAACACCTTGTTGCCTAACCGTTCTGTTATATCTATTTTATTCTCTTCCACAAGTTACTGCAAAAACTAATCTTTGTCCAGTAGCAATATAAAAATTGAAAAAGAAATTCTTCAGATACCATCGTAGTCTATATAAACTGCCATCATGCTTTTGGATATGGAGTTTAATATGAAAAATATCATCACTTAAGAATTTCGATTTTGCAGACTTTCACTCAGGTTAATTGAGTGCGGTACACAAAATCATGAATATATTCCTAATTTGGAAAAAAATTCTTGCACTATTAAGTCACACTAAATTTAAGCATTTTACGCATTTTGATTGGTTCGGCATAGGTTTTTCCATGCTCACTCTTAGAAAGCAGTCGTGTTATGCTTATTTTTTTATTTTTGAAAAAATTGCATTTCTTTTATATACTTTTTTCTTGATGCAGCCCTTATTCGAAGCATCCGGTTGGGCTCTACCCAAGAGTATCGCTCAACAAGTACCTCCCAACGAAAAGAAAAAGATAAAGACTCCAGTTCAGACTGCAAAAGAGTCACAGGCTACAAAAGAAGCTGATCAATTGCAGGCCGAACTAGCCAAACTCAACGATGGACCCAAAAAGCAACAAAACAAGAAACAAAAAAACAAAAGATCCTTAGAAGAGACTAGGAAGCAAGATGCAAACGAAGGCCCTGTCCAAAAGAAACAAAAGAATGCTGTTCAAGATAAGCAGAAGGATGTCGTTCAGAATAAACAGAAGGCAGTTCAGAAAAAGAAGCTCCAAGCAGTAAAATACATGACACAAATAACAAAGATTTATTTTTTAACTTGTGATCCCTTTCTAGCTTCTGTCAAAAAACAATAGTGCCGAAAAGAACCAAAAGGTAAGCCTCATTTTTTCATGCAACAAAAAAGTTTATTTAGTTAAATGACATTTTTTTTAGAGTAAGCCAGCACAGACTAAGCCAGCACATAGTGAGCCAGGAAAGAATAAGCCAACACAGACTAAGTCAGCACAGACTAAACCAGATATTGATGAAGGTCTTACACCTCTTCAACGTAAAATGAAGGAAAAGCTCTCAGGTGCTCGTTTCCGTTGGTTGAACGAACAGCTCTATACAACACCTGGTAACAAGTCATTCAGCTTATTCCAAGAAAAGCCTGAGCTATTTGATGAAGTAAAGTAGATTCAAAGAAAGAAGAGATAGTATATGCTGATCTGTTTAACAATAGTATCACGAAGGTTTTCGTCATCAAGTGGAATCATGGCCTGTTAACCCTGTGGACATTATTATCGAACAACTGAAGTCAATGCCCAAGAACACAGTGATTGCTGATTTAGGTTGTGGTGATGCCATGATTGCTCAATCCTTGAAAAAACACAATGTGTTGAGCTTTGATTTAATTGCCAAGAACGAGCTGGTCACTGCTTGCGATATTTCCAAACTACCTTTGGAACCTGGGTCTGTGGATGTAGCTGTCTTCTCACTCTCATTAATGGGTACCAATTATCTTGATTTCTTGAAAGAAGCCCATCGTGTATTGAAAGTTGGGTAAAGTATTTAACATTTTGCAATGTGTTCAATTGACTTATGGTTTAACATATAGTGGCGAACTGAAGATTGCTGAAGTAGTTAGTCGGTTCAGTGACTTGGATGCCTTCATCACTTTGTTGGAAGAATTAGGTTATGATTTCATGGATAAGGAAGATGACAACAAGATGTTTGTGATGCTCTATTTCACAAAGAGGCCTAACTACAATGAGGAAGTCGATCAAGAGATGTTGGCAGGCTTAAGTAAGACGCAAATCAGATCACTCAAAAAGGGTGCAGGCATCACTCAGTCCAACACAAAATTACAAAAGAAAGCACAATCCTTATTGAAGCCTTGTCTGTATAAAAAGCGATAAAGATTAAATGTATATTTTTTTTACATACGTTTTCTTTCTCCCTTTTGTGTCTTCTTTTTCTCTTTGTCTAATTCTTTCTCTTTCTTTTGCTTCTGTTGTAACATTCTGTTACGCTCCTTTTCTTTTTCAGAGGCGTGCTTCATTTGATCACGTCTTTGCTGTTCTTTTTCTTTCACAATATCAGCATTGCGATTGGCTTCAAGTAATGGATCTATAGATTGACAATTTGCATAACAGTTATATTTAAGACTGAAAGGAGGAGATTTACCTGAAGTAGGTACTGTCTTGCCTCGACGACGGTCTTTTTGTAAGAGTTCTTCCTTCTTCTTCTTTTCCCCTTCTTCTTCCTCTTCGCCTTCAGATACATATCCATATTGTTTCATCAGTTTCTCGCGTGCTTCCTTCTGTTCCTTTGTCAACTGTTTTTGAGCCGCTCTTAATGATGCATTTTCCTCCTGCTCTTTTTCAGCCTGCAATCGTCTTTGCTCTTCACGCACTATCAAATGAAACATTAGATGGAGAAGATAAAGAAAGATTCAATTGCATACAGCGAGCTTCTTCTATCATTTTGGATCGCTTTTGTTCTGCTTCCTTTTGTTGATCTTCTTGTAGACTCTTGGACTTGTTCAACAAAGTGGTAATCAATGCTTCGGTGTTTTTGTCCTTATGAAATTGTTCTGAATACCTCTGTATTTTTGCGAGTTTTTCTGTATTGCATAACTTACAGTAGCTTCAGAGAGAAATTCGGTAATGACTTCATGCTTTTCGGCATCTTCCATCGAGCTATCTTCGAGAATACCAGTAATGTACTCGGCAATATCTTCGTCTGTTGCAAAACGAAGTCAGCTTCTTATTCCATGCAACACATGCTATTGTTACCTTTAAGCTCGATGTTGGCTAACTGATCTATAACTTGATCTAGAAGTGTCATGTCTAGAAAAAAAAACTAGTAGAAGTGAAAGGCAAAAAAAAAGTGACTTTTTCTCGTCCCTTTTACTTATTATTTTTGTTTTTAATGCCTGCTGAAAATAAAGACTCACTTGAAGACAGAGTCAGAAAACTACTTGATAAGCCTACTGCTTCGTAAGTGGAATATGATGCGCCTCTAAATCAGCCTTTAATTACATATACGTATGTATATGTAGTGACAATGAACTTGCTCAGAGGTTCAATACTGTGTTTGCCACTCAGCCAATAAGTACTCAGAATTATACTATACCAAAAGATGCCTATTATACTGATATGGACAAAGAAGTTAATACTACATGTATATATGGCTTCATTCCTATTAATATCATTTGTTTATAAAGCTAGAAGATCTTCTTGATGAAAACAATGATGATGATATTTATGGCAACATACTCAGCACCTCTAAGGACAGTCCAATGTATGGACTCAACAACCATCTCGATGCCATCACACAAGCATGGATAGGAAAACAAGATGACACAGACGAAACGCATGAACTGATCCAAAGAATTCATCAAGAAAACGCTTTAGACCAAAAATATAGACAGTTCAATCAGCATCGAGATGAACAGCTGGAGAAACGATACTTAGAGCTAAAAAAAGATGCACCCGCCACTTCGACATCTTCCAACAAACCCAAAGGAAGGATACCTACATCACTTTCGAAGCAAGACTTCGAGGATGAGATGGATAACTGGTGTTGTAAAGCGAGATGGTTTCTTTTGAAAACGAAGTGTTCATTTTCTTTTATTTTTAGGCATTTGTAATGAAGATGCTGTAATAGAGTGTCTTGACTGCGAAGATGACAACCGATACTGTAAAGGTTGTTTCCATTATACGCATCGTAGTGAATCAGCAGATTACGAAGCAACCAAGCATAAAAGTAAAATGCTTGCCTAAAATAGTCATTTTTCTCCTCGAGAGAAAATACATTTTTCTTTCCCTTTTAATTATAATGTTAAAACCGAAAGTGATTTCTCAAGTGTTACGCCAATCTCTACATAATGGAATAAAAGCAGCATTGTAACTTTTCTTTATCATCTAAGCGATCTCTCTTCTACATCCTGTGCTGATGAGCTTTATTTCTAGAATAATGACAAGTGAGGGATCACTTATTTCTTTTGCAGCAGACAATGATAAAAATGCAACCATTTACTCTGCTATCTCAGCCAATATTTGGAACACATATAGAAAAAAAGACACTGAGCTTTATACCAATCTTCAATATCAGATTATCCACTGCCAAGTAAAGAAGCCCTCTCTTTTTGTAAACGCGTTTTAGTAATAACTTACTATTTTTATTAGGAAGGTGTAGTCTTCGTGACTGGCCTAGGGTCGATGATACTCTGTCTTGTAGGTGATTCCAAAGTAGATTTGGGTATTCTGAAAGCCAAAGCAGAGGCACTGAAAGGACACCTTGAAGGTCCTTTACAGCAAGTAGCTCCTTACAATGATAATTAGTGAATAAAAGAGCGAGATAAGTCTATATACCTCAGTTCCATCTTTGATGTTAAGATACTAGCAATAAAAAGAAGTTCAAACAATCTTGATATCACTGAGTTCATCTATGCTTTTGTCTGGACTGTGTAAGCCAGCAAATTATGTTGGAAGTTGAATCAATATTCAAATCAGCTCTGCAGCTGATGATAATAATTTGGTGACGAATGTCAATGGTAGCTTCAATCACAATGTTCATGTAGACGTCAAAGATATAGTGTACAATGTTATATAGAAGTTAACAGATAAATGGGCTTATTAACCAGACAAGCTGATTGTCAAATTCAGCTCTTACTCTAATTCAGAATCGCAAAAAGCTATAATGCATCATTGTAACCATATCAGATACCTTTTTTCTTCCTTTTTATTTAATGACAGGAATATGTAAATACTGAATATAGGACAAGAAAAACGTTTCTCAAACTTCTCTGTAATGGCTATTTTGAACAAATTTTACATCTACAGCTAACGAATTTCATGACAGCAAATACTTATCAGAATAATAAAGTAAATGAAATTAAATAATCATCCTATTCTCTATATTTTTTATTACTCGATGCTTACAATAAAGAGAGCATTCAACAAACGACTAAAGAAGTAAGAACGAAGATTGATCCATAGCATTTTTCATCAAGATTGAAGCAAACGGCTATGGTTTTGCTCTTTTGCTAATCCGTTTTCACCCAAAAAAGCATCAGGTCTTGAGAATAGAAGCCTTTTTTTTCTGCATTTCTTTTAGACTATCTAGGTGCAGTAAAACTATATACTAATTGAACTAATGTTCGACCAATGTAGATGCTTGACCTCAAATTCTGAAATCATGCAGTTTTTTTTCAAAGACCCTTAGGCTGAGAGTTAAAAGAAAAAAGATCGTCAGAGCATATTCATCTGACCTTTTAATTGGCTCACCTTGTTGCATTGATAAAAAGGAAATGAAATCATAAATAACTTAATTTCAATTTCTCACTTTTCTCTTCCTTTCTTTCACTCAATCAATTACATCCAATATGAATTCTGATGCATCAGCAACAAAACCTACTGAAAATGGGAATAATGATACACAGCCTAATTCCCAAATACAGGTGATTAATGAAGAAAAGAAATTCAAGTAAGAAAAAGAGGAAATGATGATGGTGCCTGTTACTTAACAAACACCGTCCTCCCCTATTTTTAGTCGAAGTCTTGCCAAACATTTTCAAGAATGGGGCTTATTGGATGCGGGACTCAATTACAATGTAGTAGCTGTCTTTGGCTCACAAAGTACAGGCAAAAGTAAATATGGCATCGAAGAATGAACATATGACTAACTATGCTAAGCCGATATTCAATGGTGTTAGGTACTTTACTTAACAGACTGTTTGGAACTGATTTTGTCGAGATGAAGGAAAACAGTCGTAAACAAACAACAAAGGGTATTTGGCTATCTCGTGCTCGAGATATGCGAGTGCTTGTGATGGACGTAGAAGGAACTGATGGTCGTGAGCGAGGTGAAGATCAAGATTTCGAACGGAAATCTGCTCTTTTCTCTATGGCAACAAGTGAAGTTATTATCATCAATTTATGGGAACATCAAGTAGGTCTCTATCAAGGTGCCAACATGGGCTTATTGAAAACTGTATTTGAAGTCAATCTGCAATTATTTCAAAATCAAAAAAAGTGAGCGAAATCATTTATTTAAAGCAAAAAAAAATGCAGCTCAACCACAAAACTCACTAAAACGCTTCTTCTTTGCTCTTCTATAGGGACACTAGAATCAAAGAAAAAACCTTATTGTTCATTGTCATCCGAGATTTTGTTGGTACTACTCCGTTAGATAATTTGGCAAGCGTATTGAGGTCGGATTTTGAAAAGAACTGGGAGAGTCTGTCAAAGGTAAAGAAAGATGAAATCATAGCTAAAATCAGTTACTCATGACATACCAAACAAGCCCGAAGGTTTAGAAGATTGTAAGATAACAGACTATTTCGATTTTATGTTTATTGGTTTGCCTCATAAGATCTTACAACCTGATGAATTCAATAACGAGGTTATTCATCTTCGTAAAAGGTAAAAGAAAAAAGCATATGCATTCTATTCAATGGAGAATATGTATTAAAAAGTAAAACAAATTAGATTCAATGATCCAAGCAGTCCAGATTACGTCTTTCGGCCTGAATATCATAAGCGTATTCCCGCAGACGGATATGAACTATATGCTTCTAGTATCTGGGATAAAATCTTGACCAACAAAGACCTTGATCTACCTACACAACAAGAACTCCTTGCGCAATATAGATGTGATGAAATTGCAAATGTATTTATGTCTATATATATACTCCAGTTATTTCTTTGAACTAACTTTTGGTGCCTAGAATGCATTTGACATGTTTAGAGAACAGTTAGTGCCACTAAAATCGCCTGTACTTGAAAAGAATCAAATCTTACCAGATTTGGGTGAAAGAATGACAACATTAAGGGAACAAGCCTTGCAGATGTTCGACAAAAGCGCTTCACGTTATAATCAAACAGTCTATCAAAAAAAGCGATTGGATATGCTCAACAAACTCAATTACCAATTGAGCATTTACTTTACGGGCCAGTTAGGCAGCTTACGTAAAAAAGCTGTTCAGACTTTTGATACGGAGCTCGATCAAAAACTCAAATCAACTGATTATAACTTCAGTCAGATAGTCCATGATTGTACTGAGCATGCAATGCAAATCTTCTTGAATGGAGCGAAAGGTAAAAAGAGTCCAAAACAATACATATGTTGGATACTGTGTCTGACGTTAAATGCATTTTAGCTATACTGCTGTCAGATACAGATTGGTCTTTCCATTCTGAGGAAGAGAGGATGAAAGAAGATTTCGAAGCCATCTCATCTCGTGCACGTACAGAGGAATACAAAAAAATGCACAAGGTCATCGAAAAGCAGATAGAGTCAGATCTATCTGATTCTATTTCTATTGAACTAAATAGACCTGATAATCATATGTGGCACAAGATCGTTCAAGTATATAAATCAATCGCTACTCATGCTGAGTCTATGCTGTCTCACAAGGCCAAAAGTAAGTATAGTTTACTGACAGAAGAAAGTAGTCTTTTTTTTTACTATGCTAACAGTATCACTACAGGCTTTGATTCTTCACCTGAAGATCTTAAGCAGTCTTTAAGGGAGATGAAGATAAAAGCTTGGCTTTTGCTGCGAAAGAAAGTCGATGAAGAATTGACTGATAACTTACTGTTATTGAAGCTAAGGAATCAATTTGAAGACAAGTTTCGTTACGATGATAAAGGTGTTCCAAAGGTGTGGAAACCAGAGGATGATATAGATATTTATTTTAGGAAGGCAAGAAATGAGGTATTGTTTCTTTTTCTTTCAACTTGACTTTAGCCTCTTCAAGACTTATAGCAAGAAAAAATAGACTTTAGATGTCATCAAAATTTATGCACAAGTAGATCTAAATCAAGATAAGGAGTTCACCATTGATTCTACAGATGGTTTTGATTTCAACCAGTCATTAAAGGTGATAAGTGAAGCAAAACAGATTGATATTGCAAACAGATTCAAGAGAGAGTCAGACGCTTTTTATTTAGAAGCCAAACGGTCTGTGGTGAGCACAACTGCCAAGGTGCCTACCTGGGTAATTGGTTTGATGGTAGTCCTTGGATGGAATGAGTTTATGGCTATTGTAAAGAATCCATTGTATCTGGTCGTCTTCTCGTTCTGTATCATGATAGGCTATGTACTTTATGTTCTCAATTTATGGGGTCCAGCTGAGAGGATTTTCAATACTGCTGTCAATGAAGGAACCCGAATGGCCAAAAGGCAATTGGTAGAAGTAGTCAAGACAACTGAACATCAACCACAATATGAAATGACAACTTTGAAAGACAAAAAAGAATAATACAATTGTAAATAAATTATTGTTTCTTCTTCTGGGATCATAAAGGTACATGGTATAAACAGAGTTGAAAAGATCTAAAGAGTAAGTCTGCTTTTCTCTCTTCGTAATTCGTCTTCTTCATCAGCCTATTGATGTGGTTTTAGTCATATACGTGTTAGCTCTCTGTATTTAGTATTACCAGCATCTTTTGTTGATCCACAAACCATGCAGGTAGATGAAGCGGTAGAGTAACAAGATCAAGATCAAACAACTCAATAAATTGCTCATTAACATATCTTGCTTTTGTGCCTGCATAAGCTCGATACTATACATAGACATCAGTGAGAAAAATGAGTAGCACAACTATTCTTCTTCTTACCTCAGTCACAATGGAACTGAAATTCCAACCTTCTAACTTTCTTAAACAGCCCACAAGTGTACCTGTTTCATGAATGCCTGAACTAAGAAATGATCGCAATCAACAAAAGGTTCACAGGCATACAAAAACCACTTTACGTGCACATTATCAAAATAGGATGAGTGTCAGCGTCCAAGATCAACTCAAGTCCTTCTTTAATTAATTCTTCAGATACAGGTCTCCACGTAGATGGTTGCGTAGGCTTCCAAGTGGCCATGCCGACATGAACGAGGTTGATGTTGCCTTCTTCAATAAAGTTGGCGGTGACTCGATTAGGTAGTTCTGGACTGAGCATGATCAGTGTTTTGAAGCCAAACTGTTTCATGTAAGAACAATGAGGCTGTTGCAACATGTCAGTGCGATATATGCCAGGCTCAACTATGCCAAACTGTTCAGGTGGGCACATCAAGCTAACACTGTTCGGTCCCATTTTTTTGTTGTTCTGTCTGTATACATATAAACAAAATATAAAAAAAGTGTAAAGTCGGTATTTCTTTAGACCACAAATGTGACTCTTCTGCCCCTCTTCAACGAATATTGATTGCTACAAAAAAATGCAGAATGTTCTTGTTTAGTTGGAGAACAATAGACAAATATGTCCTTAATAGATAAAAGACTTTCAGACATATAATATTGCAAACTTACTTGATATCTGACTTTATGTGGGCTAACACCATAACCCGCTCTTGAAAAAGGCTAAACAATTAAAGCAATTCCTTCACTTACTATTGTCGCCAATAACTATATACATATCCAGTTATTGTGAACTGAGTGTTATATGTCAGCCTCGTCACTTGATGTCCCCTCTTGTCAAGGCAATTCCTTTTTAGTTCGCTCTACTATTATTTCTTTTCTTGATCTATATACCTTTATCTTGACAATTGGCTTTATCCTGTTTTTCCATTTGTATATTATCATCTGTATAGATAACCCTCATAATTATTTCAACAAACATCATCTCTATCTTACTTAATCGATTTTGTCTCTGCTTGAGTTTGATTGAAGAAATCTCTATTTTTCAACAAATCTAAAGTTCGTCAATAAGGCATATTTTATGATAACAATAATTTGTACAGCCAATACATCGTTTCTTGTACAAAAGGATGTTGTTTTGTAATTGAACTCAGTGTTGGAGTGGCTGATGGTTTTTGAGGAAGTAAGGAGAGCTTGTTGGAAGAGTAAAGTTGTTATCTCAGAAATGATAATAGCCAAAGCAGACAGTCTGTCACGGCTCGTCATGTTTCAATCATTCCTAACAGATAGATATTCAAAGTTCGACCAGTGGAATGTGCCTTTCATGTTTCTGTATTTTGCTTTGCCTCTCAATTGTACGAGCCGCTTTGTGTGTTGAATTTTGTGAAAGTAATAGACACAGGCTTGCGATGTGTTGTTTTCTTAGGTAATACCGACTGTTGTATAGCGAACATGATTATCCTGTTCTCAAGTGCTGTCATTGTGCAGGCATTCTTAAATTTTGGAGCTAACATCTATACCTCTATTGTCAATCATCGTAACCAATTGCTTCCGTACTGATCGAAATTTTGCCTTCTGCTTGCTTTTTATCCTTTTCTACCTTAGAATTCGGCCAAAGACATTCTCGAGCACAGATATGATCCTTCGACTTGGGTACCAAGAAAGCAAGATTCGAGTTAAGCATGGTCAAAAGTTAGCTTATTGTATTATTAGGATTGGAAATTTCATTATTCCTAAAAAAAAATATGGCTATTTTTTGAAAAAGCTTTGTTCTATGCAAACAGCTTGATTGAATTATATCATATCCAACACAAGTCATTTTGTCTGTGCCACACTATAGACTTGCACATTGATCGCACGTTTTATTTATTAACTAAATCTGTTCTTGTGGATTATTGCCAAAGCAACTTGAAGATCTTTATGGCTTTTAAAAAGCTGTCGAAGAAAAGAAAAGCTCAGAAGCATATGAAATTAATTTTGGGATTACTTGCTCGACAATTGAATCAATAGATGAGGAAATAAGTATTGTAGCATCCAATCAATCATGTTTCTGAGCTAAATAGTTATTTTCTTTTGTTCTTACGACTTTCTGTGCAATCTCTTTACCAATGATGACAAGTGAATCATGGAAGTAGTAAAAATTGTGTTGGTTCTTTTTCGTGTGTGAATACTGCCAGAACCTAATGGAAGAACTCCGTTGCTTGTGCGTCTCTTTTTGGCTGAGCCAGCTTCTGCTGATTTGCCCAGTGCTGAAGATAGGTGTAGCAATGAAGAAGCTGGAAGAATTGGCCATACCGAATACTTTGAGACTATTCAAAAGTATCATAACTTTTTTGAAAGTATTTATCAGCAGGAGTTGAGCAAGAAGAGGTCTAATACGCCTTTGCACACTTTAAACAAAACGGAATATGCGTTGGAGAAATCAGTAACAAATATTAGTGACATTGAAGACAGCCCTGCTTCTCTTCCTCAGACACAGCAATAAGCATATCCTTTCATTTGATTTTCTTATGTTCAAAACCCAACTTTTTTGTAGAAATGAAACTTTGAAGTCTATGAGTTGTTGTTCCTTAAGACTCTCTACTTTCATCCAAATGTTTTTTGCATCAACTCTAATTTTCATGCATAGAATCAGTATGGCTGTTGGTCATTTAGGTTTATTCATCATCACAAGCGCTGATTTAAATTGAGATCCTCTCAAAGATAAAGCATAAAGGCCTTTCTTTTTATTTCTTTTCTTTCTCCTTTATATTAGTGATATGGCTTTAAGACGTATTAACAAAGTAGGTTTAACAGTCCTTTTTTTTATTGCTATTGTTTGTGTGATACTTTAGTGCTTGAAAACTGTTGCATGAATGTGCATGCACACACATACATACAAAGTTTTCAAGAGAAAAAGTCTCAAACTGATTTGTCAAAGTCGAGATGGGGGATGACTTACATCTGAATCATTTTTTCTTACTTTGTAGGAACTTAAAGATATTGACCGCGACCCTCCTACATCATGCTCAGCTGGTCCTATTGGTGATGACATGTTCCATTGGCAAGCTACCATTATGGGTCCTGTAAGTAAATCTGATAGATTAATATTCGAAAGCAAGATGTTGACCTTATTCTTTATTTAGGAGGATAGCCCCTACCAAGGTGGTGTTTTTTTCTTATCTATCCATTTCCCTACAGATTATCCTTTTAAGCCTCCCAAGGTAAATAACAAGATAGATTGTTGGCTGTGCTCTTACTCATCTCTTACATATAGATTAATTTCACCACCAAGATCTATCATCCCAACATCAACAGTAATGGTAGTATCTGTCTAGACATTTTGAAGGATCAATGGTCACCAGCACTTACGATTTCTAAAGGTAAAAGAAAAGAGTTATAAAAAGGGAAGAGGGTACTTATCAATTTCTTGTGTATAGTCCTATTGTCTGTCTGTTCACTTTTAACAGATCCCAATCCTGACGGTAAAGAGAAAGAAATGAGAGAATAGTATATGTTTATTTATCTTACTTTCAATTAGACCCTCTTGTTCCTGAGTTGGCTCATATTTACAAAACCGATCCTGATCGTTACGCTGCTACTGCTAGAGATTGGACAAGAAAATATGCTAGTAAAGTAACATTTTCTTTTTTGAAATCATAACGATATACACCCCATACTCACATTCTTCAATTAGCTTAAAAACACTACTTAGACTGAATCTTCTTTCTTCTATTTTTGGCTAATAAACTACAACACAAAAAGAAAAAAATGTTTAAGTGGAAAAAGAGGGTTTTTATTGTTAAATAATGTCTACTAATGCTTATGGTTGTGTCATTGATGCTAATCGAGGAGTGAGTGAAGGATCTTTTCCTTTTTTTTACGATTGTGGATTAGGTAGAGTGTAGTGAGTGGGCGAGTTGCTATTGGATACAGTGGCAGAAGGTTGTCCGACAGAGAATGTGTCGTCTATAGCCCACTCTTGTTCTTGAGTATGCTTTTTGGTATCATGACGAACTGGATTGATAGAGTTATGTACATCTGCGTTGTTATGCAGTTTGTTAATGGAGTTGCTGGTTTGCGTACGAGGCGTGGTAGGTGTAGAAATATCATAGCATTCTGTTGATAGCTCATTTGGCTTTTGATAGATAATCTCATTAGGTACCTGACCTTGTCCAGCATATTCGGTGGGTGTGACCAAAAGAATTTTGGAATTACGATGATAGGATTGGCGTGGACTATGAGATCCATGTGTGGCAGCTACTGTTTCGTCATCTGTCATAGCCTCTAAAACACCTGTCATGACCCTTTCACTATCGCCTATTTCAGAGCGACGCGTGTAAGAGGTGCGTGGGCTGCTGGTGCCTGCTGTCCAGGCTTTTGATAACCGATGTGCACTTCTACTGTTATTTAGGTTTTGATGGACAGCATAACCATTGTTCTGATACTGTTGATTGGGATATTGCTGGATTTCGTCATTACCATCGCCATCATCATTTGTATGATAGAATCCACCAGGATTATAATAATATGGATTGTCTTTCTTTGCTCTTGATTCCTTATATTCCTCTGAAAATTCTTCTCCAATCACCTGCATCACATTTTGTTGTTTTTCTTCTTGCTGTTGACGCTTCTTTCGTTTTCTGATAAGGAAGAAGGCAATGATGGCAGCCAGTAAAAGACCCAAGATGCTTCCAACAGCTATACCAGCTATAGCACCCTTACTGAGACTTTGTGTTGATGGTTGTTCATCTGCAGGATTATTGTTAGGTACTGTTGCAGTTGTGTTAGGCATAGTATCCTGAGGATACCCAGTAGAGGGTACTCGTATCCAACTCCAGTTGACGTAATCAAGTACATACATGTTGGAATCATTTGTTGCACTTAATCCCCAACCACCAAATATATAAATCTTCTTATTGGCTTCATCTAATACAGCAGAATGACCTTTTTTTTTTCAAAAAAAAACAAAGCAAATATTAGATGAATATTATCTCAAACAGATTACATTGCACATTTACCCATTCTCGAATTTGGACTTTGAGTTTGATTTGCCATGGCGATTCTCTGCCATACCATATTAGGATAAGAAGTAGCATTAAGAATCCAAACATCAGTATCAAAAGGTTGGTTTGTGCCGCCACCATATACAACCATCATACTATCTAGACAGGTAGCTGTATGAAGTCTTCTAGCCCCAGGCACAGAGGCACCGGGAGTTGTTTGAATGCCTTGAACATTCCATATTTTTTTGTTTAAATCGTATATTCTGACAGCCTATAAATACCCCTCTCTTTGTTTTAACATATATAGAAAAATGGTTTAAAAATAATAAACTCACATCTGTTACATCCGTCGGATTACCAGTGGATGTACCACCAAATGTAACCAAGCAATCACAAGCTTTTAAATAGCAAGTAGAATGATCAGCAAGCCCGAGTCCATTTGAGCCGGAAGACCATTGAAAGCTGTTGGCATCCATTAGAGCTAATGTGTTTTGAACAGCATTTGAGTTGGCAAAGCCATTCTGATCGACTGACAATCCACCATAAGTATAGATGGTATTATTGACCGTCAGCATCGAATAACCCACTGTACGTGCAGACGCTTGAAAATCTAAAGCCTCCGCATGAAAGTTAAATATAAAGGACAAGGTAAGGAAAGAGAAAAGGTTAGCCATTATGTTTTCTTTCAGATTCACTAAACACATATTTCCTTACTCACTTGTAGTAGGAAAACTCCAAGTCCAACTATTTATATCTAATTTCTGTATTACATCCGTAGCCGAGCCATTAGTTGTATTGCTTACTAAAGCAACTATTTGACCTTGACTAGGTAGAGTGGTTGCTTTGAAATAGATTTGAGGAAGTAGGTTGGCGCCTGTTTGCACTTGAGCAGTAGGCTCATACCACGATCCATTACGTATATCCCATGCCCACATATCGTTTGTACCTGCGACGGAAGCAGTAGGTGAAGAGACTGAAGTGTCTTTAGAACCACCATAGACAATAACATAAGGGTATTGAAATGCTAATAGTGTAAAACACATTAGGTGATAAGAGCATTGTCTGTTGATTGATTCCATAAGAAACTCACCTGCAGCATGTCCTGCTCTCCAAGGTACGCTTGTTTTTATTTCGCCTGTGCTGCCAGTGACCTGAGCTTTCGCTACTATTGTGCAGAGGGAAAGTAGTAAAATATAAAATAATCGTATGTCTATTTTCATCAAGATCGTATATTTTTTGTATCTGAGATAATTAGAAATGCTGTTTATTTTTCTTCTTTTAAAGAATTTTACTTGAGAATAATCCTAGTATGATACAGAAAGAAAGAAAAAAAAAGATGATATTGATAGATGTATTTACAGAATCAAAAAGAGAGAGAGAGAAAAGAAAGGAGAAAATTGGATTTTCTCTATTTTTCTATTAAACAATTCATTTTCAGTCTCAGACAATGAGTGTGGATAGATGAATACAATGATCTTCTTTATGTGTTATCAGATTTTTTCTTTCTTGCTCTTTAAAAATACTTCTTTTACGCGCCATAAACAATTAGACTACATATAAGCAATACTATACCATAGCGATTGTATCATGTATTGTTCTCTTAAAAAAGTAGATCTCAAAAATAATAAAATAAGTAATAGCATGCTTTAGAACGGGAGTAACTTATTGTTCATTTTACCGCCCTTCCGGCTCATTTCATTAACCTTAAAACTAAGGCGATACGATGAAGACAACCAGTACTGTTTTTATCTCTATGCACTAAGAGCTGATTCCAGCTGTAAACATGCTACCTTGGAAGAAAGAAAGTTGTCAAGTACGAGACATTAAGCTTCTGAAACAATTATCATAGCCCTCGAAATTGTAACACAAATAAAAACCAGGGACAATGTTTCTAAATAAAGAGAAAAAGGCTATTTATTATAGAATAAGTTTGCTATCCCTTTTTCTTTATCTCTCCTCTTAACAAGGTACAAAGAAAGAGAGTGATACTTATGGGTAACAGTCCATAGGGCATGATAGGGGATAGAGAAAGGTAAGAATGAATAGAGAAAGAGAAGAAAAATTTGCAGTAAGAGATTTTTGATGTTGTCCCTTGAGGAGAAGAGGGGAAAAGATGCTAGAGAATCGTAATCCAGAACACTATGAATATAGAAGAAGAGGAGAAGAGATACAGAATGAGATGTGGCAGGCTAAAGCATTTCATTTTCAATTTCAAGTTAATGGTCAGCTACTTTAAAATACAAAATGTTGTAAGATTTCGAAAGACACGAAACTGTACAATTGCTTGACTGGTCTCTTTCTTTCGCTGATGATTGGATATGATACACAGACAAAGAGAAAACACCAATTAACGAGGGAAAACAATTCTTCTTCTACAGATCCTGGCTGCTTGAATAAACTACAAACTAGCACCAATTATCAACATGAAAAGAAAATGTAGAGCATTCAGACTTATGCTTTACTTTTACTCTCTCTCTTGAACTTGATTATTACTTGTTTTTTTCATGTCAGAGTTGTCAAGCCAGACTGACGATTTTCACCTCACTTCTCAGACCCACTCAATACTCAATTTCCTAATATCTAGGTGTAGTGGCCTAACAGTAGAGTGTCTTTTTCTTCTTTACTTAGATTAATCCATGAACGGATAGAAGTCAAAAAAGTTGACCTGATTATTCAAGGGATTTCCAAAGTTATCAGGACATAACAAACTCTATCAGAGCATCTCTTTCGGTGATACACTAGGGCGTGATTGGAATCTTGTTAGAGTTGTGTCCATCAATAGTTTTTCCTCATCCCATTTTGATTTTCTTGCATTGTGTTAATTCGATTTTAGTCAGATTAAGGCCCTTATATCATTCGGACTATGCCCAAAAAAAACCTCTTGAACTTTTTGAAAATGGTAGTTGTAGTCCCTGCTCAGCTTTTGTTAGTAAGATGGCCTACATGACAGTAGATTTACTCTCAAAAAAAGAAAAATTAGCTAATTTGGATAGTTAATGATAAACAACACTACCGTTGAGTACATTACGCATGTTTGGATATGTTGATATCGGAAAACTCGGAATCATTTGATCTCCCTAAGCTACTGCGATAGTGTTCTACATGCTTTTAGGGCTAGATTACGCTTAAACTCTCGCAAGAGGACAGCCTTTTGTTATTCTTTTCGGAAGTATCCGAGGGTGATGTTATGCAGCTAAATGGTTTCTAGTGCTGTTTATTTTGAAAAGCTAAAAAAAAGTAAGCAAAAACTCTCGTCTTTGCTTTTTTGCCTGGTTGCAAATATACAGAACTGATCGTTCTTTATAGCGCCATCCATTCAGCCAAAGAAGGCAAATGCCTTACCCAAGAATCTAGAGCAATCGTAGGCCTTTTTCGAGGTTGACTTCTTTTTCAAAAGTTTCTTTTGACAAAAAGAATAAGAAAGGACGAAATGACTTTTCTAACTTCCGTTTTCATAAACTTGTGCGATCATGTTGGACAAAGTTTCCTGTAGTTTTTTCATTTATTTCTTTATTTCTCATTGAAACTTCCTAATGTATTCGTAGTTTATGAAATAGATAGAATGGTCTGATTAGGTCAAAGATTGATTACTGTACTTCATTTACCATGATCATCCGCTGATTTGAAAAAATCAAGCTGATTGATCTATTCTTTAGCTTTAATCTTTTGCATACAAACTTTCTTGTCACAAGACTAAAGCTCGATATACTCATCAGCTCATTCAGAGCTGACTGAAATTGCAATCTTTTTTAATCAAAGTTTGAGCATTTGAAATGCTAATATTAAAATGGCAAGTAAAGTGATTGATGAAAAAGACCGTAAACTCGTTTTAGTCTTTCTTTAATCCCTGTTTATTCTCTAGACAAAAGTACCCATGGTTGCCTTCAACACTTCAATAATCATGTTTTTTTGTGGACAAAATCAAGCGTCTAAAGTGTTTTCATGGAAGTGATTATAAATCAATCATTAATTTCTATTCATAGCTCAAGTCATGTCAGTTTTCGCAGATAGGAGATATTTCGAATCAATTTGCAAACTTTAGATGTGAAGCTAGGTAAGCCAGATAAAACCTTGAACGGTCTGAAAGTAATGTACAGTATGTTAGGTAAAGGTAAACAAAATGGCTACTTGATTGTTTTCTAAAAGAAAACAAAGAAATTATTGACAAGTTTCAGGGAGTCATTTGTGGAAATAAGAACACTTTAGTTTTGCAAGTCGCCTTACCGTTGATAACAAAAAAAAATCAGTACTTTGTTTTCCTTATACAACATAAACACATCTGGTCTGTTCAATCTAAGTTATTTTATGTTAATCAAACGAACTCAAGTCTTTTAATAGAAGGAACAAAGTAAGAACTTAAATGATTGCTAAAATAACAATGCATACATTGTCTATCGAAGCATTACTCTGAGAGATTGGCGTAGCGCTTAGCAACAGCAACAGCTTCATATGCTCACTGACGTTCCTGAGTTTATTTCAAAACTATGGTGGATTAGGCATCAGGTACATGTTAAGTTTGCACTGTAAATAGGGTTGCTGCAGCGTCCCATATGCACGACTAAACAGGGGAAGTTTATCTGAAGATACGGTAATTGATATAACCTACAAGGCCAACATTCATCAGACGAAATCGCTTAGAATTTTCAGATAATAAGCTATCCAGTTCTTTTCGTGTTCCCCTTTTTTTTTAATATAAATTGCAGTTGAACTGCTAAAAAATAGAGTGTTACTCAAACTTTTGAATACGGGGCTTAAACTTGTGTTTGAATTAGACTTAAGTAGAAGGCTTCTTTTTTTTCTCGCGTTTTCTAAACAATGTCTGAAGAACCCATCGATCAATTGTCACCTGCTGACCGTGCCGCTAAGGAAGAACAAGAAAGACTTCAAAAGAAGAAAGAAGAAGAAGAGCAAGCACAGTTACCTTACACGTAAGTATAGCATTCTTTGATTGAAGGCATCAATCGTTAATGTAAAACACAATAGCTGGAAGCAAACCCTTCAAGATGTTGATATCTCTATTCCAGTTCCCAAAGGAACGCGCGCTCGTGATCTTGAGATCGTCATCAAAAAGACACAATTCAAAGTAGCCTTGAAAGGCAAAGAATCTATTGTTGAAGTAAAATTCTCTTCTATTAAATGCTTGTATGGATAAGTAACCTATCTCTTTTCTGATAGGGTGAACTTTGTCAAGCTGTTAAAGTAGATGACAGTACATGGACAGTAGAAGATCAAAAAGAAGTTTTGGTTCACTTAGAAAAAGTCAATCAGATGCAATGGTGGGAGAACGTTGTCAAAGGAGCACCAAAAATCAATACCCAAAAGATTCAACCTGAAAATTCTCAATTAAGCGACTTGGATGGCGAGACAAGAGCTATGGTTGAAAAGATGATGGTAAGTTGGATGAATAAAAATCCAAGTCTCTTTTTCTAACTACTTTCAAGTTTGACCAACGTCAAAAGGCAATGGGAAAGCCTGATAGCGATACATTAAAAAAAGAAGAGATGTTTGCTAAATTTAAACAGCAACATCCTGAAATGGATTTCAGCAATGCCAAGTTTTCCACTGAATAAAAAAAAGAGTAGATTGAAAAAAGAAAATGTAGGGAAATGTTTAATTAAGTACGATAGATACAAAATGAAAAGGAAGGAGAGAGGGATGGGACAAAGTATACATGCTTTTTAAATATCACAAATAAGAACACCTTCTTCATAAAGGCCAGAGACAACTAATTTTGAATGCGTCAAATCAAGAGCACCTGTGGTGGAAGTAGCAAACAAACCACCATCGTCTTGCATCAAAGTCTTAGTCTCGCCAGAAACAACATCCCAGATGTCAACTTGAGAGGGAGGCTTTGGTGTTTCTTGAGTATAGTCAGAGCCAACATAGTTGACAAGTTGAAGGGCCTTAGGGTGACCAGCAACCACAAGAAGTTGTTTCTCTACATTATAATGGAGATTGTCTACAGCCATGTTGTATTTAGCCTCACTAATAAAATCAAGATGAACATGAGGCAAGCCCTTTTCATCTACAGTAGTAACAATCTTATACTGTTTAGTGGATCGCTTGAAAGTTTCAGCGATAAACAAGACATCATCAGTGCCAGCAAGACCGTTGGCAAATGAGAGACCATGAACACCCTTTTCGACTTGGCCTGTACGAGCATTATAAAAGCCTACGCTACTCAAGAAGAAGAAATAGTTTTCAATTTTGTTCAGGTAAACATTGTTGAAATAGTGATCGCGTGAAAAGAAGAAAGAAGGTGTACCATCATCAGCTCTGAATCGAACGTCACTGATAATATGGATTGAATTGGGGTTGTAAATCTCGGGATGTCTTATAGTACGTTTGTGAACAAGGTGAATGCTGTTGTCATCCACACTGAAGAATTCAATGGAAGGACTGCTACTAAAATGAGGACGGTTGACAGTTACCAAAGTCTTTTCGCCTGTAACGGGGTGAATATCCAAATTGATACCAAGTGTATGATAGTCAGACATAAAATTGCTTTGTTGAGCATCTACAGTAAACTTGTCAATTACTGCAGGTGTCTAGAAAGCTACTTATAAGTAAAAGAAAGTATCCTATGGAATAATCTTTAACTCACACTAGCATAATCAATTCTCCAAAGACCACTACTAACATCACGTTCTCCAGGAAGTAGCTTGCTGAAACCCATAACTACGTTTCTCTTTGCACGAGCAGGATCGCAGGCGACATAAGCAATACCAGTGTCATTCGATAAAATAAAGTCTTCGCAGTGATTAAAATCTTTAGGACCTATAAATGTAGGTTGAACTACATTAAAAATTCTGTCTGCTCGCCTCTCATAATTGCCTACCCGCTACTTTGGCACATTCTTCAACGTTGAAATCCTTAACTTCATTGAATAAACCACTGAAAGGAATAAACATGTCTGCAAAACGAAATAAAAGGTGAATCAGGGAATATAGAAAGAAGATAGACTAATATTTACATAGAAATGAAGTGAAATACGCAAGAGGTATTAAAAAACCCCAACTTCTAAAGTAGAACCAAGATCCCTTGAAAGGCGAACCACCAGCCATGGCAATGAAATAAAGAAGCTTTTTGGGAAACGAGATGACAACTTTTTTTTGGATTTTATTATTAAAAGTCATTTATCTGTGTAGTGCTCCGCGCTTGAAATCGATTCTGAATGACGTGACAGCAGCAACAGCCAATGAAAGCCAAGTATGTTTGGTACCTGATATTTAATTCATGCAAATTGATTTAGAATTTTCAGATTTGTACTTTTCACTTTGCAGAAAAGTTCATAAACCAAAGCGTTGGCTTAAGTAGTCAATCATCTTGTAAAGAAAAATCTTGATTGAACTATTCTATCTGCGCAGTCTTTTTGAATGGCCTTCTTAGTAGCTTTAGTAGAGCTCTCGAAAAAGAAATGCTATTGTACTTGATTGGAAATGCGAAAAGGAACAAAGCTTATTTCGTCTGTTATTATATTGCTTCATACATTGTTGAAAGGGGTATTGAAGCTGTTTCTGCAGAACCATTAAAGCTTCGAAAAAAGAAAGGCTTCGTCTGCACCAAAAGAGTCTGAGTGGCTCTGAAAAATGAAAGAGGGAGTCAACAGCTCAAAAGGTGCATCATGTCTGTGATTTACTAATTCTTTAGAGATAAGCATCTAGATGTTGGGATGTAAGCGTAATGCTTGTTGATTCTTTTAAGCCAATCGGCTCTGGATACAGTGATGAGACTAATGATTTTTTGACCGAAGAGATGTATATCTCGAACAAACGAATCTCCTTAAACAAGTATAAAGCCTCTTTTTCAACGGGCAATGATACAACCTTTTTTATCTAATCCAGCTTTCAATAGCGATGGTTGAACAAAAATAAACATGATTGTCAGCAACAACAAGGATGCAGAGATTGCTTTTTGAGCGTCTATGGTTTTTAGACAAAAAAGAGTAGATTAAGCATCATCAAATCAGTACAACTTACTTGAAATATATCATTCTGAGACGAATTTAGGAATTCTATGCTATACATCCTTAATTATGTTCTGTTTTTTTTTGCAGCTACTTGCAAGTATTTTTGAATGTGTATACTTGGCTCCTTGTTTTGTAAGTACTTTTTTTTCTTCGTATCAAAGCTATAATTTTGACAGTCGTCTCATCAATGCATTTCCCTTTATAACATTTATAACATTTACCTGCTGGAGATGGAGTTGAAAACAAAATGATATGGACCGGATCCAACAATCGTTGAAAGTATATCCAGACACTTGTCTTATTGCTTTCAATCACCAAAAAAAAAGAGAGGAAAGGAAAGACAACCTCTGAATGGAAGCCTTTTTATAATAAATGGAATACTTCAGTTTGCTTTTGATCACTGAATGCCCTGAAAAGGCTTTTGTCTTACTCATTTCAAACACAAAATTCACTTGTTTTATTTTCACTTGATATAAATTCTCCAAAAAAAATAGACTAGCCTGTTGGCTTAAACTCTTGGTTTGAAAGAGTTTGAATTTTCTGCAAAGTATTGTTTGATAGACTTTGGTTCTTTTCCTGTCATTAGATGTCTAATATCATCGATTGGAAAACTACCATATGTCTTGTTGACCCAATCGAAATAATCCAAGAAAGTTTGTATTTGAACATCTGCAATACGAATTAGAGTTAGAAGATAATACTCCACAAATCTACCATTATTACCGCTTGGAATATTCAGTATATTTTGGCGGTATGCACAGGTATCATCTAAATTATCATAGAATATCTTAGACTTCTCCCTTTTGATACGTTCGTCAAACCAAATATTATGGCTAAGATTTCTCAAATAGAAGGATGTGTCCATAGGCCGGATCAACCTGTATGCCATCTTATTGTATTGTGTTGCATCAATGAGTATCTGAATTAAATCTTTGCTGGTTACCGGCTCAATTCCTGTAAGTGTATAGAGCTGCATAGAGTGTTTATCGTCTAGGTCAACAAGTGTAACATTTTGATCTTGTTTCTGAGTTAACAAAGAAGTTACTACATGACAAATATCAGAAATGTCCACAGGGCATATCCCAGTGTCATAAGCAAGAGGTAGCTCAAGAGTTCGCTTCGATTCGACCTGATAAGCCCAAAGATGAAAATACTGTTGAACCCAGTCTAGTCTGATGATAGTCCACTGAAAAGAATATTGTCTGTTAATTTGCTGTTGTTGAACAAGATATGTCTCAACACAACCATAATCGTGCAAAGCTATATGCTGCTCTGAACTTGCACCTATATGAGACAAAAGCACAATAGATCGTACTCCACATCGAATAGCTGCTTGGCAAAGGTGTTGACAATGCTGAACTCGGTCTTTATGACCATTGACTATCAGAATCATTTGCTCAACGTTCCGAAAAGCTTTAGAGAGATCGTTTGCATGCATATAGTCTACAGCACAAACATCAATCCCTTTTTTTGAAAAGTTTAAAACAGAAGAGGGAATAGCTGTGGCATCTGTTTTATAAATTAAAGCACGGATTTGGAGACGCAGCGAGTGAAATTGAGAAAGATGAGAAGTAATGCAATGGCCAAGATATTCGTCTGCAGATGTGATAAGAAGCATATTTGATGATTGAAAAAAAACAAACTTTTAACTTATAAATGCTTTTATATGATGTTGGCGCTATGCTTAGAAAAAAACGACTCTTTTTTAGAAGAAGAATATATCTTTTTATAAGCTATCAAAATGATGACAATGTTGAATACATGATATTCGTCTCCTTTTTATGTTTTCTCTATCTTCCAAGGTATGTAAACTGTATACAAAAAGAAAATTTATCTTACAATCTTGAATCAAACAGCTTTTATTCGTTCTGTTTTATAGCTATTTGTCAATAAATTTCACTCTATCGAACACGTAGAGTTGTATTTAAGATTATTTTGTGTTTGCGTACTTTAGCAGTTTAAGTGAAAAGCTTCTAAAAATATTACATTTATTAAAAGTATTTTGTAATCAATGCATATATTGTTGGTAAATAATGTTCTAATTTGAAAGGTACGATAATTAAAGCAACAAACCATGCTAAAATAAGAACAAACAATGGTCCATACATGTATGAGATTTTCCTTCGACGCTTTCTTTCTTTGGTGGGCAATACCGAAGGGCGGATTTGTTTTGAAGGTCTTAACCAAAATAAAATCATTGAGTGCATTCGATCTATTGATGGGATAAGCGTAAAGGGAAATAAAACAAACAAGATCAAATGTCCCAAAAAGAAATCTGTAGTGAATATCGACATCTCTACAATCTTACAAATGTATTCTCTAGCGGCAAGATTAGATACCTAAGATTGGGTCGAAATCACAAAGAGCAAAAGCGTAAGAAAATTATACACAATACAAGGACAAGTAATGATTAACTTACATGGCTTTTTATCCATTTGCCAGACCACCAAGCTCGGTTAGTTGCGTCATGATGTAGTTCTCGGGTAAGAAATATACCAACAAAAGTCTTAAAAATGAACCGTTGAGTTGCAAACACAGAAAGCAAGGCGAGTGTTGTTGAGCGTATCTCAAATTTTTCTACAATCCATAATACTTCGGCACAAGCAGTAAATCCAATTATAGATAAAGCATGAGCCAAAATAGACATGTAAAACCCAGTTCTTCTAAAATAACAGAACATAATAGACAATATATGAACTGCAATTAGCATGACAGCATTAAATACGATGGGGACAACTGCAACCAGCAATACTCGTCCCAAGGCTCCTAGAGGTCCCAAAGATGTGTTGAATGGATTTAGAAGTATCCCATACACATTGACTTGTTCTCTACTTTTGAAAAAAGTATAACATGCAATACAAAGAGCAGCTTGCAAGAAGGGCATCATAATCTCTGCAAAAAAAATACTGGATAGTCTAGCACGTGGTACAGCCACAATTGGTTTGCCTTCTAATAGTGTAGAATTATGTCTTGCTTTTCTCTTGTTTCCTGTCACCTGTGTACGTATCTGGCGACAAAACGAAATCCATGAGTGCTCATATGAACGCGTCGAGTTGCCTCTAGAAAGCCAGCCCAAGAACTCTCGATAGTCATTGATAAATTCAATCAGCACAAATTGATGTGGATTGAACACAAAAGGAGAAATCAACAGTGATGCAACTGTAGCCCAAAAATAGATGAGATGTGGAATCCAAAGAGCTACTGAAACAAAGAACAACATAAACATAGTACGTGCACCAAAATAGATACTTGGATGCGCAAATCGTGAATAGAGAACCGAGAAGGGTAGACGAGAAGTTGCAAAACCGCGACCAGTAGCAATGTAACGCGCACCGCCAAAACTCAAATTTGACAAGACAGAATTGGCATAGATTTGTGTGACAAACACTTCAAACAAAGGAGACAATGACAGGAATTGCTTGATCAAGCGCCAAGTAGAACGTAACGCTCCCTTTTCCGTTAGCTCTTGCAAAAACAAAGGCAAGAATGCAATAAAGAATACCATAAAGATAGACAAAATACATCTTTCCAACCAATCATAAACAGGTCTGACATCAAAACAGTTGTCACCTTTACAGTGAGGGAGTCCTGCTGCCATCGTACCCACCAGTGTCATGCAGAACAAGAATAGTTGAACAGCAAAAATAATCATGATGTTGTTCATGTGAAAGCCGGGGTGTGCATAATAAAAAGTCAAAAATCTGTCTAGAGGCAGTTGGGTGCCTAGATAGTAATATTCGCGAGACAATAGTTGTTCGCCCATTCCTGTTCCGATCTTGGTAGTGAAGTTAAGAATGGAACAAAAGCCAAGATCACGGCCTTTTCCGCACTGAAGGTATTCCGTGTGTTTAATTCGTCCACCTCTCAGCAAAGCGTTCATTCCTGCATAAATGTCTTCGTTCAAATGAAGACCTCTTTGAGCTTTACTGACACCTCCACGTGTAGTCATAAAAATAGCATTTAGGAAATCGGGATGACCATAATGAAGCCGGCCTCCTGTCTTTGCCATAATACGTTGTGTCAGAGTACCAAAGGTTTGTTCTTTTCCGGCTGCAACATCACCCAGCATGCCTACATTTTCTGAAAATATATATTCTCTTGCTCCTACGATAGCAACTGGTGGTTTTTGTTTGAGAAGGGAGGGGTTGGACTCTTTCATTTCAAATGTGTTGTTTAAGGCATAAACTTGATCAAGTGAAATTTGCTTTTCTTTTTGCTCAAATTCTCCAAAAATACTTCGTATCTTGAGACATTCTTCGAGATAATTGTCTTGGTTTGCATCTACTAGTTGAAGGTATTCTCCACGGTAAAAAATCAGTGCATGGTTTTGATTGTCAGACTTGCCATCACCAAGGATTGGATTTCCAGGTAATCTGACACGGTATTTTGGCTTCCGCTTGTTGTTAGGTAATAGCTCACATTGTCCATCGATGAGTACAGAATAGAAAACGGTCTGGCCTGTTTCTGCATCATGTTCTTCGTCTATGTACGCAACTTGTAAATGAGGATATTCACTTAGCAAATATTCACAACTTTCGTTTTCTTCTTTGTTGAATTTTGCATAGCGTTGCATTGCCACCAAAAAGCGAAATTTCTGATGGGCTATAGCATCAAGCAGCTCTTCTGTATCTTTCTTTTTATCGGCAAACGCTTCTTCAAAAGTACCAATATCAGTTTCGTCATCAGTAAATTCAACATCTGAGCTCGACGCTCTATTCAAATAAACTTGACTTCCTTCGGAGCGAGATAAATGTGGTGTCGTGAGTACATCATTCATATTAGGATTTTCGATACGATATAATATCTTGAGTGCTCTGGCATAATTCATAAATCCATTGACGGTACGATACAATGTCTGTGCACGAAGAGAGGCCCAGACTCGAGTTCTAAATGTGTATTCAGGGGCTGATGACTTGAAGCCAATACAATAGAAAGGCAAATCGTCCTTTTCAGAAGGCTTGGACGGGATATCATTTTCCTCCGCAATAAACATTGTGTCCTTAACAAAGTTGCTCCATTCTGCTGGATACAAACGTTTCAAGTATTCCAGTAAAGTAACGCGGGTAGTAGTATCTTCTTCACGAATAATTTCGCGCAGTGAGAGCAACATTTTTTCAGCATAATGAGGAGTAAACACAGTAAATGTAGGCATTGTTTGTACTGAAGAAGGCACAGGTATATCTGTAGAAAGGCTTTGTGCAAAGAAAGATAATCTACGCTCAGCTTCAGAATATTGAGGGAAGTAGTCGTCAATTCTAAACAATCCTGCATCAAAGATAGGAGGAGGTTGAAGCTGACGAGTGATATCCCCATCTTCATCTTCTTCTATTTGAACTTGATAAAGTAATGATTGGAGATTGTTCATAGATAAGAGATGATCACGATACATTGATATGATGATAGCGTTCCACATTTGAGAGCATGCCATACGTCGCAGACGGGCTGAGACAAACTCTTTCGTTGCAGCAATCTTGGCGAACATATTTCGAGGAACCAAAATGAAGAGTTGTTTCCATGAAGTCATCACAGATATACCGAGCTGCATGGACTGCGACACAGAGAATACAGTGTTCCATATAACATACCAAAGATATGTGTCCAAAAAGAACAAAACCAGTTCTACGGAAAACATTAATGTCGTGGTGAGAATGGGCATAGCAGTACAAAGCCATTTTCCTAACAAAGGATCAGCACTACAGTTATCCAAATGCATTAAAGTCGTGGCCGAAAGAGCATCTCGGAAGGATAGAGCTAGAAAGAAATACGTTTCAAGAAACTTGCAGCTAAAAACACAAATCCATAGCATAATTGACAGAAAGCGATCGTCATTCATCATTTCAGGAAAACTAGCAGTAAATGCCTTACAAGCAAGATGTTCGTTAGCACTTCGACGATGAAAAAGACTGGAGGATGGTATAATGGCTAGAATTATAGAAACAATTGCACCTATTCCCAATTGACAAGCAGAAATTATAAGCGCCAGTGTACTTTTCTGGTCGTATTTGAAAATATAAAAGCTACAGGCGACATGGCACATAGCCAGAAAGAGAAGCAAAATTAATCGAGTAGACAGAATGCGAAATTTTGAAGTTGTCAGCCTCAAGTATTTGAATTCAGCCAATGTCGCTAGTGCCATAAGTATGATAGCCACAAGGCCTCCAAGACCCACTGCAGATAATTTGACAGGCAAATCGATTACATTGCTCAATACGCCTGTTGTCTTAGCTTTTCTATCCAAATAAATAAAATCTACACTTGCTGCCATATAGTACCAGAATGAAGTTGCGTGAATAATCCAAACTCTTGAAAAGTTTGTTAAGAGATGAAGCCATGAGCGACTTTCGTAGAATGTTTTACTAAATGCAGAGTTCCAGTCAACCTGTGATAGTGCCAGGTAGCGCCGCTCTTTTGGGATATCGTTCAAGTAGTGAACTGATACATTATCAGATGGTTTAAGTCGAAGCTTGGCTATGGAGCTTTTGTTCCAAAACAGCTGATTGATATCGTCATAACCCACAATATGCTTGTGATCCTTCTCTTTACGTACATAATGTTGTTTGATAACTTGATAGCATTGATCTCGCATATAATTATAAATGGGAGAAACGACCGCATCCAGAAATGGTAGGACCACTGTACCCGTCGGATTCATACTCTCTCTGTAGCTCTCGGCAGTATAGAAAAGGAAACATATCAGTTCAGGCAAGTATCTGAGTGTAGCTGCTTCACCCCAAATCAAAAGATAAAGAGCTATTTGCGCTATGCGATTCATATCTGACATTGACTCCATGCGCTCTCGCCATTCTCGTTTTGCTTCTTCTAGCAACAACCCAGTTGGAGTACGATGGGGTGTGTTATGATCATCGAGATCCAAGTGAGCAGTAAAATACCACTTTCTATAATTCGCATGTTCACCACCAATATAGTCCGCATGGAGTGTCCATAAAGCTTGCTTAGATGACATTCTCGAAGCTCTAGAATCCAACATGGTCAGCAAATGATCATAGATGTTCCTGATGTTGTCGCGTTGAAAACCATATTTTCGTTCATAATTTAGAAAGATGGAACCGATATCTTCGTAACTAAGCGGGGGCTCTTGGGATTCCCAATTTGGGTAATTTGATCTTCCCGATTCATTGGCAAAAATAGAGTTATAAAAGGATTGCGCTGTTGGATCCAGATGTTTTCTTGTTGAATCAGTATGTATGCTGCTTGAAAGAAATTCATTGCTACTGTTATTAATGTGTATGCTACTTTTATTTTGAGAATGAGTTGGAACGAATGCTGGAAGTTTGAAAAGAAGGAGGCATTGTTAATGTATGCGCTATACAAAAGGTATGAATCAATTACCATTGCTTGACTGGATATGCTCGGAACTGAATTCAGATGAGTATTTTGAATTTAAAAATTGAATGTAAACGACTTACAATGAATGCTTTGAAGACATTATGATTATCTAGGATGGTGCTTAATTATCTAATACAGGCAGACTAACATGAGCTGCTAATGGAGCAAAAGGAAGGAAGAGAAAAAAGAAATAAAAACATAAAAGCTCCGTAGGTAAGACGATTGATAAGGGACTATGTTTTTTGTCGATATGTTCGAAAAAAACATACATCTGAAATCTCAGGCGCGTAAATGAGTTCAAAGAATATGTTATGTCTTCTAACATATACGTATATGCAATATTTCCTGCCTGGTATCCTTTCTTTTTGCATCTGCATACAGTAAAGACGATTTGTTTAATTAATACCTTTTTTCCTAACAACTATTCTGTATTTTTCTTTTAGTGCTGTTTCTCAGTGTTAAAACTATTTGTCTTGAGATGAAATGTATTAATGTCGAGCTTAATTGTTCTGGAGATTTTTCGATGTACATACGTTCTCTTTCTTGTCATTGTACAACATTCCAACCAACAGACTAAGAATTCTATCTGGTCCAATCACAGTTTGAAGATTACTTTATCAGGGGGAGGTTACTAGATTCTTTTTTATTTGCATGACTTTTACTTCGGTCAGGTGTAAGGATAAACATGGAAATAACAGAAAGAAGCTTTAATTTAGAATAGTTTGATATCTGTTTGTTTATACAAATCTGCCGGTTATAAATATTCCACTACAAGAAATGTATGCCTAGGCTATCGATGCATAGTAACGGTAGCATAATACTCCAAAAGATATAAGCCTGATATGTGCTTTGACATTTTAGAAGAAGCAATCAAATAAGATGAATATTCATCATAATTACATTCTTCATTGTTCGGTTTTCATGTTCACTAGAGACCTTTGTTGACAGTTATCAAGGAAAAGATGAGAGAGGTTCCGCGATAAAATAACAAATTCAAGTAGGAGCTGCTACAAGTTTAAAAGGAAGAAAAACTTCCTCGAAGAACAAACTTTATTTGATATTAGCCTTTGTATGATCATTTAGCAATTGGAAAAAGAGGGCACGTCAATGTATACTATTCTCGTGCTGATACAGAAGAGTGAATGGCTATCAGTTTCAGACTTAAATTATAGCTTCAAAGAAGCTCATACTTTCCTGTTACTTATCAAAGCAGATGAATGAAACTATTCTATGACATTTGCTTTAACCAGTAAACAAGATCTGGTTTTTGGAGGCTCTGTGTGACACCTTAAATCTCTCTTAACTTCCTCCATTTTGCTCAAGAAATACATATAGAATAAATGTCAACATATATCTATCAAGTAGTATAACTATTCACAAACTAACCAAACAAAAGTTTGATTTAAAAAACATTTGCAAGCGAATTGTTGTTATCATTGGTTTTGTGTTTAGTGATATATATGTTATAGGTGGTTCATACACAAAGAAAATGAGACTAGGTGTGAAATACACTTTTGTTACTCCAGTCTAAAAAAAGAGAGAAAGGGCCAAATCAATATTATCAAGTAAAAGAAGACATAGCCCGGAAGACTAAATTCACCTTTACTTCGATAACTTTCTGATGTTGCGTTGATATAGAAACTTCTTCATCAATTACTGTACAAGGTTATGTTGATTTTAGATACAACACAGATTTCGCGTTATGCAGCTCAAAGGTCTTGTCGATTTCAGTGGGACAGTCAAACACATTTTACATTAATGCCCTCTCAACAGTGGAGACCTACTGATCATATGTTATCTAAGAAAGCTGGATACTTTATTAACTGATTCATTTGTATATATAGTACATGTAGTCAAGCGAAACAAAAACACTGTTAATCCAAATGTCAATAAAGGACATAAATTTTATCTAGCAACAATATACGCTAATGATAAACAGAACATTGATTGCGATATAAACCTTAGCTAGTCTTTGAAACTAATCCAACGCATTTTTTAAAACCTAGAGTATCCTGAAGATATATTCTAGGATAGTTCTAAAAACATAGTTTTATCCGACTTTATTGCTTATCCTTAGAGCTAAGATTGTTTGAGCACCACTCAGCAAATTTAACGAAACTAGTATCAATACCGTTCTCTTCAAGACGTTTGACTGAAAGATGAGAGTTTTCTGGTCTCGATACTATAGAACTCAGGAATTAGAAATTCTTAGTGTTAAAGCAAACAAGCAAAAGAACTTACCAGAAGCGGCTTTATCAACTGTATTTTGAGGTGTCAGATGGCCAATAGACACGTTCAAAACGTCGGCAAAGATTTCTATCACAGGTATAATTTAGTTCGAAAACATATTTCCATTAAACTTATGGCAACCATACCACAAACTTGATATTTTGTAAGGCATTCTCTAGCAGTAAAGTGATAAATGCCCTTGACATCCTTGCCATTTTGTAGTTTAGCAACTAATATCTAAATCAGAAACCAGGTTTTTTTTCTTTTCAAATCTGCTCTAAAACGTACCAGCTAAATCTTTGAGTACACGACCGACATCCTCAACTAAAAAGACATTAATATAGTCAGATACACTGTGTGAAAACAAGTCATGTTGAGAAGTCTACTAAATGTATACCATTGGTAGGATATCTGGCAGCAACATTGTCAACGCTGCTAGGCTTGGCGCTATTCTATTTATCAGGTAAAATTCGTATCAACATCGCAGTTCATCTCTAATCAAACATCTTACCATAACAACATCAATCAGGATATTAATCGCGGACTCGCTGTTGTATTCTGTATGACCATATAAGATAGGAACGCGAAGGATAGTGGCATCTAGATAAACGCTTTTGATGGCTTCTTCGCCAGCAAGCTTTGTCTCGCCATAGAACTGCAGAGGATTAGGCTTATCATCAACTTCATATGGAGGTGAGGTGCCATCAAAAACATAGTCAGTGCTAATATAGATCAACATGATATGCTTGTCTTTGCATAGTTTGCCGAGTCTCTTGGGCGTTTCTACATTTAACTATCAGATATAAATACAAGTCAAGAAAATTAAACATATAGCAAAGATATGACTTACACGTAACGCTCCATCACGATCTTGATCGGCAACATCAGGACGACGTTCGGCAGCGCAGTGAACAACAACTGAATAATGAGTTAAACTAACTGCAGATTAGTAGTTTTTTCAACTCACTTACCATCAGGCTTTTGTTTATTCAAAAATTGCTCAACAGCGTCGCCGTCTGTCAAATCAAGCTGTAAAGAATGACAAGAAATTTATATGTAAGCAAGCTGCGCGAAGAAACGATAGCGAAAAAATACTACTTTCAAAAGGTTGTTTTTGGCGCGCGAATATGCTGTACCAATTACTACAGATTTTTTCGTTTAGTTCTACTGTCTTTCTGTACAAACAAGACAAACGAGATATATGGTTCTTCTGCTTACCTTCCCAGCCGGCATTCTCAAATTGTTTAACAACAGATCTTCCTAAAAGACCAGAAGCACCAGTAATAACAGCTTTCATTATCTTTGTAGAAGAGTTTAAGAGGTACCAAATTTCTAACTTAGATGCTAAATAAATCAGCAGTCATCTGTTTAGTCGGACTAGTAATGTACTTTGCGGAAGGGAGATTGCATCATATCAGTTTAACTATAGGATATACACTTTTCCGAAAAAAGAATATTAGTTTAAGTGTCCCTCATCTACATAAACAAGTGTAAGTTATAATTCTTTGCCTTCAAGCAGGTAAGTTCAGATTAATTGAGAATACTAATCTTTATATTGCACAAACTTCATAATTTTCTTGTCCGAAAGGAAGACATGATTCACAAATTGTAGTAAAGTACAGCTCTTTTAACAACCAACTAAAATACTTGGCTTGTTTTTCTGGCATTTAGTTGGCTTTCTTAGTTGACTGTATAGCTCTTCAGATTGACCGTTCAATTTACGTTAAGTGCTAATCAGCATCCACAATATGGCCCAAATTCATCCAAGAAAGAACCACTGTGTCAACAAGAACTTTGCATAGCTCTATTCAAATACTCTCACTTCATAGACATTGCATCCAAATTTCACTATTTTCATCAAAGTATTGGATGTTAATTTCCCAAAACTGTTTTCATGCATTATGCTATTAGCTGACTCTCTAATTTGCAAGTCAGCGGACGGTTCTACCTGACAGTTATAAGCATTCTCTTTTGAATTATTCGACTATATCAAAACAAATTTCGTTTCATCATATACTCTTTTTCTTTCTGATATTAGCTTCTATAACAGACCTAATAGTTTTGACATATGGATATCGAACTATCACGCTTAGGTTCTGAAATAGATTTTTCTATAAGTTTTCATTCGTTGCCTCTAGGTACCATTGTAATATGGCTCGTTTCTGAAATATCAAGACAAGAAGCCTAATGATTCTAGAAGTTAAAGCAGACTACTGAAACTTCAATACTCAATGGATACAAAAAAAAATAAACACTAAGGTCTAGATGTAAATGGTGAGAGCAATGCTAACGGCATTATCTGAATCGTTTAGTTTACTTGAATGTGCACAGGTGGTATCTGAGAGTATAGCTACACAGGAGTTGTGAAGCAAGTCACTTTATGATGCATTTAGTACACCTATTTTTTCCATAGAACTTAAAAAGAGAAAACTCTTTGTTTTGTCTTTTTTTTTAATCGAACAGTTTTCTTACTATGACAGACCAGTTGTATCCTCAAAAGCTTCTGCCAAATGAGCAAGAAGCGAGCCAGTACAACGCTGTACTAGTGATAATTGACACTTCGCAGCTGCCTTTAGAGATACAGGATGGTATCACTAAGATTATGCGACACGTACCTTATAAAAATCTCGTCAGCGAAAATGCAATGGATGATGATGATAACAGTTCAGTCGAATACAGATGGCACGTGAGGTAATGCATTCGTTAAGACTCACTATCAAGCATACTAATGGCACAAGTAATTATGCAGTTTCTTCCATGATGTGGTATTGCGAGAAGGCGAATACAGCTCTACAAGTAACTACAACAATTACCATGACATTGTCAATGGTGATCAAAGATTCGAAATTCAAGTCCGCTACAATCGAAAGATTGATGGTAAGAGTACTCTTCTTGATTAAACTAGCAAGCTAATCTCCTAAGCTTTTTGTAATCAGCTTTTCGAGCGCTGGGACGCATATTGGGTAGTACGCGAGACTATCTTATTTTGACTGGTATTCATGGAGACTTGGTTAACTTTTCCGAAAAAGCACAATTTGACACTCAAGGGTAAGTCTGCTTCTCTTTCTATATTTGCTTTTTTTTTAGCTAAATGTACGCAGTGTTATGCTTGACTGCAGCAGAGGAGGTGTTTTACTTCCTAAAACTGTTTATTTCATACTAAGCAAGATGGCACTTATGGGACTCAATATGCTTCAATTATACACAGAAGATACTTATGAAATTGAAGGAGAGCCATTGTTTGGTTATCTTCGAGGAAAATATACAACTCGAGAACTATCTATGATTGATGAATATGCATTTGACTTGTAGGTAAAAAAAAACCAAACAATAGAGAGTGGGTTAGGAGAAATCACTCGAAGCACAGTTCTCATCTATATATTACTTTTAGAGGCATTGAGGTCATACCCTGTATCCAAACGTTAGGACATATGGGACAAGTTCTACAGTGGCAACAATATGCTCACTTACGAGACAATACTGAGGTTCTACTAGCTGAATCCGAAGCTACATATGAGTTTATTGAGAAGATGATTATATCAATCACCAGACCATTTCGATCCAAACGAATTCACATTGGTATGGATGAAGCATATGGCGTAGGGGAAGGGCGGTACAAGCAGTTATTTGGAAGTCATAAGGATCCTACGCAGATTTTTTTGGATCACTTGCAAAGAGTTCATGAAATTTGTATACGCAACGATTTACAGCCTATGATCTGGTCTGATAGTAAGATCAAAGAAAAATATATACCACCTCCCTTACCATTGCATATTTACTTATTCTGTTGTACATAGTGTTGTTTTGTTTAGCAGCTAAGAACAATTCACTTCAAGGTTACTATGACCAATCCAACAATCCTGCAGTAAGCACAAATGATCTAACAGAAAAGATGCCAAAAAATCTTAAGCTTGTGTTTTGGGATTATTATCATACGGTTTCTGATGTTTACTCCCAAAAAATCGATCAACATCGCCAGATGGGATGTCAAGACCCTTGGATTGCAACAGGTGTTTGGACTTGGAATAGATTGTGGGCTGCATTACCTTTTACCTTTGAATCTGTTCGTGCAAGTGTTACCGCCGCGAAAGATAAGCAGAATGGGATAAGAAACACGTTCATTACTACTTGGGGTGATGAAGGGAACGAGTGCGACATGTAAGTTAAGAAAAAATTTTTCTACATTATGTTTTTTGGCAAGAACAGGAAACTGGAGCTCGGTTGATCGAAAAATACGAAACGAAAAGCACTAATAAAAAAAATAGACTTTCAGCTTTACCTGCATTATTTTATTATGCACAGCATGGCTATACTGATCAAGGAGAAGTAGACATTCAAATGTTAAAGAGAAATTTTGGTAGAGTTCTTGTTGATTCTCAAACGTTTTGTTATCTTATATCCATTATGAATTATAGAAGGAATATGTGGAGCCAGCTTTGATGATTGGGTATTTGCTTCTAAGGTATATTTGACAAATGAAGTTTTTATTATCGTTAAGACTTATTTCACTACATTTTCATAAGATTGATGACACACCTGAAGGAACAGCAATCACATCCAGGTCCAATTTTGCAAGCAATATGAGCAAATGGCTTTTGTGGGAAGGTAAAACTGAACTGGTTTAGCCTTGAATGCTACTAACACTTATATGGTATAATCAGATCCTCTTCTTAGCTTTCTCTCACCCCAGTACGCCGAAGAAGAATTGGAGTCACACTATCAGAATATAAACAACTATTTATCAAGCCTTCTCTCTGATAAAAAGGCTCAATATCCACTAAACAATCGTCTTGATCTACCTTGTCGCATTGCTAAAGTTCTCAGTCTCAAGGTTCATCTTTATAAACAATGTGCCTTACTTTACAAAAAGAAAGACTATGCTCAACTTTACAATGTCGCACACACACGAATTTTAACACTTCGACAAGAAGTGGACAGGCTTTGGAAATGTCACCGGTCTATGTGGATGAAGACGTACAAGCCTTTTGGCTGGGAAGTAGTTGAGCGGCGTTATGGGGGATTACGGGCTAGATTAGAGACACTGTTTGATCGAATAGTAGCCTATGCAGAATATATGCAACAAAGCCAAAACCCTAGTTTCAATCAAGAAGAAGATAGTGATGGGTGTGAATTTGATGAACGGGCTACCATACCCGAATTTGAAGTTGATTACGAATGTCTTTATTATGGCGCTAAAGCAAATTTGCTTTTAGACCATGCGCGTGTTGTTACTCCATCACGTCCTGGCTAAAATAAATAAGGTGAGAATGATCACAAAAAACCACGGACCATGTTGGCTTCTTTTCTTGAAAGGATGACCTTCATCTTTTCGATAGAAACGTAAATTACTTTTTGCTGAATAGATTGAATTCGTGCAATAGCTTTTTCTATACAAAATCGCACTGTGGGCTGATTATGATCTTGAATAAGCATGAAATCCTGAAGAAATTCTGAGCGAGTCAACTCTCTTTTAGGCTGTTGAATAACAATGGCACAATCTGGATCGATTTGAATTTGTTTCGAAATAATCCATTGATTGTCTTTGGATAAGGGTATATCGTATTCCAACTCAAATATAGGGTTGTACAAATTATTAGTAAAGTAAATGTCAGCATGTGTATCGTTGAACTGAATAGACAGGCTGAATGTCTCCTGGCCTTGTTTGTACAATACGCCATCCTCCAATAGAAAGCATTGAGGTCTGACATCTTGATAATGCAGCAAGAGGTCTTGGGTAGATACACTTGACTTGAGTTTATCGCTCAGCTTGCGCAAAAGGTAGAATTTTGCATCAGATATTAACTGTTGTCGATGTTGCTCATTTCTGATTGAGATAGAATATCCTTGTAGGTGGCGAATGATGTCTTTGAATACATTAGGATCACGCTCAATATAAATAGGAGGCGACTCTCCTAAAGCAGTATGAGGTGAAAATACAGATTGCTTCAGAAATACAGTAAAATAGTTTCGTGGACCATCTTTAGAGAAAAGAAAAACTCAGACTTCAATAACGTAATTTTTGGATACCCTTTCAATTACCTCTATCAAACAGGTCCCATCGTAAACGAAAAGACGTGCCGCCGACATTGAGGTAAACAAACTGGCTTAAAAGTTGAGTTAATTTCTTGAGTCCAAAATAGTGAGCATCGCTTAAGAGATCTTGGTGCTGACAATGATCTCTTGCAGTCACTGGATACCCTCTCAAATGGCGAACAATTATAATGAATGTGTCTAAGCTTCTGTCAATATGAAGTACTCGAGAAACATCTCGGTTTTTAACGAAATGTCTTGTAAAAAAATTACAAGGCCCGTCTGAGATTAGTGACTTCCAACTAAGAAGGAAAGGACGATCGCATACGTTAACCGTAAACGAAGTGTTGATATCGAAGGCATTACTAACTTGAGTTGTTCGCCTGGCTGATTCCATGCAAGTAACTTGTTTCAATAACCAAAACAACATTGCTTTTTATGCTCACTTTTGAAAAGAAAAATTACTTCAGCCGGAGATTAAATTTGTTTACAATTTCCATTGTCATTGGGTAATGCTTTTTGCTTCAACTCTTTTAGATAGAATTTCGATATCTTCATTTCCAAGGTCAATATTCTGGATATTCTACTCACTTAACTGCCTCACTTCTTTACAACAAATCACTGCCGAGCTCCTCTTTCCGATAACCTAATTAGGCTATCTGATACGCGCGGCAGATCAAATTGATTAAAAAATATTAAATAACGAAGAAGCGTATGTGGTCCAAAAAACAAGGTGGGCCCTTTACTCTTCCGTTAAGTTAAGGCGGTTTTCGGTTGTCGGTGGATCTACTTCACAAAATTAGCAGAAATTGATGATGATTATTCATATCATCCCATTGAATCGCAAGTTAGCAATCAGATACGTCATTTGTTCTTTCACATTTATATATAAACTTACTTTGTTTGAACCTAAGTTCCATGACAAGAATACGTTCCAGACAGGAATCCTTTGGGGCGGAAACAAGCTGAGCATTAGAAGCTTCTTGCTTCCTATTGTCAAAGAATCCAGGAAATTCGGTAAAGTTCCAATGAGGGCGCTTAAAAATGGAGATGAAGCATGCCATGCCCACATGTACTTGGTAAATATCAGTTCTGATATGATTGAGACCCAAGAGCTACTTAAATTTGGTAGTAGATGCAATAGTCGCTCTGTTTAGAAATGCTCTTATGTATGAAAAATGCACTCTTATATTAGGCATGCTCTTAAATCGAGCGGCTACTGTAGGCGACTGCATCTGCTGCTTCGGTGCCATGTCTTCAACAAGTACGCGTTTAATAGAAAGATCATTTGGAATCTTGAAACGCATCATGAAGACGTCCAATAATGCGACCGCTAACGATAACAATATTCTTGAAATGGATGCTCTATTGGATTATCTTAATCTCTCTGTTAAGCTTGACTTCAACTTTAAATCTCAAAAGGAAAACACAACTTGCCAAAATCATCCTAAAGACTCATCATATCCTCAACTAAAGGTTTCCTTCTTGAACAGCGACGTCAACTGCGCACAAAAAATAGACATGAAATCCTCAAAAAACATTCAGCATCGGCCAACTTGGTGCCGTTCTCTTCTATCTGCTGACATGGGTAACTGGGATTTTTGATAAGGAAAGATAACATAACATGGCCATTGCATCAAAGCTTTGAAAGGATGGTGTAATTTACTGTTCGTCTTTGTAAATCAACTTGGAATCGTTGACTGAAAATTTCGGTTACTCTGTGATTGTTTCTCCTGTCAGCTTGCTGCAGGAAGTAACGAGTATCCGAAATGCTAACAGCTTTTAGATCTCTCCTCGGTACAAAATAATCCGCAAGAATCCTCTCTTTTCAAGTAACATTCACAAAACTGTTGAGATTGTAGGAAACTTATTTCTCCTTTGTGCCAATTCTCGTAACAACCATTTACTCTTCAAATAGAAAAGAAGATTGATAGCAAAAAGGCATTTTGGCTTTTGATCTAATGACTAATCAAGTTTCTTGACTATGAGTATTTATTTTGAGACATTCAAAGGATTACCCTTCATGTTTCGCCTGTTGCAACCAATATAGTTTCGCTCCTCTCCTAGCTTCTTGCAACAATGAGCGCTTGATAATGCAAGATCTCAAATTCTTTCCTTGATTTATAGTCAAAAAAATCATTCTTGGACTCATTGATGGCCAAGTTGCTTGGTACTCTCTCTTTAGCAACCATTAAGTTTGTTTTGTAGTAACAAGCCACTCTCCTCTTTTAATTTCCCTGTCGCTTTTTTAAGAACAAATAAAAAAAATGGAACTTTCTTTAGGCACCAAAAGAATCTTTATTTACAATTATGAGTAACAGTTTTGCAAGCCTTTTCCGTCACTCTCGACTTGCAAGCTATGATCGTACTCTCAGCCAAGTATATACAACACCTTCGAAATACAAGAAGATTGGCGATTGGGGCTTAAAACGCAACTTGCCCACCGTCATTCGTACTCGTTATGCGACCATTGATTCTCTAGACACAGCTGAACACCAAACACCTTGGCAATCTGGCAACAGTCAGGTCTTGTTTGTGAAGCGCTGGAAAGAAAACTTCCCCCACTCGAAGCGCCCTGTTCCTCGCTCTGACAGCATTACATACAATGTAGCCAAAATGACCCCTGCTGACTTCCGTCAATTCTTGAAGCAATGTGTTCATTTAGCACCTGAATTTCAAACGCTTTTGGCCAAGAAGCAGATTGTACCTGAGCAAGTGTTTGAGTTTCTGAAGGTTGCTTTTACAGACAGTCCTTCTGAAAGTATTGTAGGTCCTACCTACAGTGACATTGAAGTCGAACCTGGATATCCTGTAGAAGGCCGTATTCTCAATCACGATGGCAATGGTCATGCTGTTGGTGTGGGTGGTGTTGTTGCCTTTTTACCCAAACGTAGTTCAGTTCACTTGAGACAGAAAGGTGATCGCCATGTACGCACGTTCTTCGTTGAATCAGCATCTATTGATGAAGAAGGAAAACCACGAGTTGTGTTGAGTGCTACACGACCTGGATCTGGATCCAACCTATCTCTTCCTTTAGAATTTGAGGCTCTAGAAAGAGATGCCAGCCCAATGTTCACCATGACAACTGAAAATATGTTCCTGACCAGAAAGAGATCAATAGAAATTGCGAAGGATGACGATGATAGAGTACAAGCCAATCCAGATCATGAAAAGTTAATGAGTCGAATCTCAAGCTTGATCACAAACACACAACAAAAATAAAGAAGAAGAGAGGATAGAGAATGTTTATAAAGTTTGTACAAAAGTTGTCCAATGGCCTGCAAAACAGCTGATTGCTTTGGAATCACATTCTATTCTACGAAAACTACTATCACTAGAAACACCTTTCCTACCCAACTGCCCATATTTGTCTGAATGAATCGTTAGTTCAGATTCTATTACATTGTTGTGTACCTACTACTTCCACAAGACCATACTTGCCCTTGATCTAATAGTACATGAATATGAGTGATATTTGTCTGCATGTTGTTTCTTTACCATCAAGTATAAGCGTATGTGTTGATCCACAGGATACTTGGACAGCTTGAATTTCTACTGGCTGATCCTGGTCATCCACGCATTGTGCCAATGTTATAACATCCTCTTTGTCATAAGTGCCAGAACCCAAACGTCCGTCTTTCGACCATCCAAAAGTATAAACATCGCCATTTAAGATGACAGCTGAATGGAACAGTCCACAGCTTGCTTGCTCTACTTTTGTCATCAGTCCACAAAAATAGTCAATGGCAATAGGCTGCCTTATTTCTTGATCTTCTAATATGCCTAGTTGACAGAGCTTGTTTGATCCAAGCCCGAAAACGGGTGTATCCACTGAGTTTGTCAAGAACAAGACATGTTGGCTAGAGGCATACATCGTGTTTACAAGAGGCAGCTGGAGCGCTTCAGGCACAGCACATGCTAAATCTTGACAATCTAGACGCTTGACTTCTCCCTGGTAATCTAACATAAAGACGCATTGTTGGCTATACACTGCATGACGTACGGCCTTAAAAGAGCATTCAAATGATCTTGAAATCAAGTAGAGTGTTTCATGGTTATCAATAAACCCCATGGTCGTATTGGGATCGCCAAATATACATGTTGGCAGTTTAGCCTTGCATTGCTCAACTAGCTTTTTGGTCAGAATCGACTGAAACCCCCAAACATATAAAGAGTCATCGCTGTCTAGCTTAATAAGAATTAATGTTTTTCTTTACAAACAAAGGTGGAAAGAGGGCATACAGGTTGTTCCAATGGTTACTTCCCAATTTGCATACAAGACTGCCTTAATATTTTCGCATAGGCAAGCCTCTGATAGAACTTCCTTAGTTTCATTTCCTGTCTGACCAAATGCATTAAATCCAAAACAGTAAAGTTTATGCATTTTTTAAGAGAAACGAAAGAAAAAGAAGAGTCTGCAACTCATTTGTCTTGTATAAATTTGGATTCTAAAGTGCCTCGTTTTCTTTGTAAATGACTGTACCAGGCAGTACTATCATCTTGGATTTTTTCGTTGTTGCAGAAGAAGGGAGGAATTGAATGACCTTCTCTTAAAGCGATTACTTGTATTAGATACAAAAAATAGAACGAAAAAGAAAGGATGCTACAGAAAGGCGTGTCTGAGTTATATGTCTTTGATTGGCTACCTCGAGAAAGCTTTTTTTTTTATTTTTCTGGTCAATAAAGTAGACTTTTTCAAAACAACAACCTAGATTTAAATGACTGGTAAAGGGCTTAACGCGAACTTTTAAAGCTGATCATCGCAGCTAAGATTTCTCTGTAGACTACTCTGAAGAACAAGCCAACGAACTTGAAGCTCTTGCTTCTATTTACCCCGATGAATTCACTGGTAACTTCACTTAACTATCTCGATCCGAACTTGACACTTACGCTTAAACAAACTTTAGCTATCAGCGAAAAGGAGTTTGTTGTTTCTGTATTCCCTGAAGAACAAGATGAAGAAAATCCTCGTGAGTCAATAAAAGCATGACTAGAGTAAGGAAGCTAACATGATTGTTATCAGGTGGGCTTTCTTTGCACGTAACATATACACCCAACTACCCAGACGAATTGCCAGAATATGAAATCGAGACAATTCAAGGGCAAATTCCCCAAACATATTACGCAAAAATTGAAAAGGCTGTTAAAAATGCAGTAAGTGTCTGCTTGTTGTACAGCAAGAAAGATGATTGAAAAAGCATGAGGGAATCCTTTTTAGGCTGAGGAATCAATTGGCATGGCAATGATTTTCACAATGGTAATGGCCATGAAGGAAGAATTAGATAACATTGTGTTGGATGTGAAGAGAGCAGAAGAAGCAGAGATTGAAGAAAGAAAGCGCAAAGAAGAAGAAGCTGAACAAGCTAAATTCAATGGCACCAAAGTTACAGTAGAGAGTTTCCTTGAATGGAAGAAGAAGTTTGACGCTGAGATGAAAGCAAAGGAAGCTGTATTGCAAGCACAACGAGAGAAGGAACTGAAGGGCAAACTGACAGGTAAAAATCAAAGATGTTGATATAAGAATATTGTCTCATATAGTGGTAATAGGTCGTCAACTGTTTGAGCAAGATAAGACACTTGCTCTTTCCGATGCTAAATACATGGACGAAGGTGATGTTTCTGTGGACGCATCTCAGTTCGATAAAGAAGAGCGTGGCGGTGCATTAGACAATAAAAATGAAGACGAAGACGAAAATGCTGTTTGGAAGCAATTCAATAATAGAGAAGACTAAAAATAAAGAAAATGGTTACAATCCTTATGCACAAGAATGACAGTCTTCATGTTATGTTGAAATTTAGGTAGTCTATTTTAGCGCTTCAGCAACTCGATAAAAGAAAACTAGCCTGCGCAAATGGTGACTGAGTATATACTATGTGCGGTATCTGTACCTCATGTTCTCCCGCCGTCGCGAGATAAAGAATGATTATCCATGTTTTTTCATCTCCAACATGAAAAAATAAATTTTTCTTCCAGTAATCCGTCGCTCATGCTCCTTCTCGAAAGACATCAAGGCAAAACTCATCTAATGGATAGAGACAAGGACTACAGCATATAGTCTTCGTCTTGGGGGGTCAGCTTTCTACTTTTGGTTGACAAAGTACTACTATAGCGTAATTTAGACAAAGGTGATCTTTCCTGATTGCATCACCACCAATCAATATGAGAGGTCTTTCTAGTTTTGAAGCGTTATATGGTTACGATGAGTCAAAGTGAATTTTCAGAATGAGTGGTACAAGTGAAGAAGTACAGCTCTCGAAGATGCTACAGCTGCATATGACTCGTATCAAGAGCATAAGTATACATTGAGAAACATTTATTACAGTTCTGCTCGCAATGTAAATAAAAGACGACATGGAATGATACAAAGGGAAGCTTATAATTAAACGTGCTCAGCTGAGAGGAGATATGACCGATAAGAACAGTAAGTACTACATATTATGTTTGTGGGTGACAGAGGCTATGGGTTTGGCTTGTTTATTCGAATACACATTTATCTAGGTGATTCATGGAAAGCAAAGAATCATAGCCATTATATATCAGTGCGTACAAGCAACGAACATAATATGTGTCAAATCTGTGTTTTCTGCTTTCAAAATATAAGCTGTCCATTAGGAATTGTAGAAAAAGATGGAAAAGAGAGTCTCAAGACGATCCATGGTACCTCTGTATATATTGACACAACCTGTGCTCTTCGTTTAGCAAAACAATCCCATAAACCAAGAGACTCTCTGGCTGCCTTGGTCACTAGTATTTCCGGTGCATCTAGACTGATTGATTCAATGATCATCAAAGTATTCGATTCTTCCCTGTAATCACAGCAATCTATTTTACAGTGTTTATTATTTTTTTTGGCCATTACTTCTCTTAAATCAAAACAGGGCTAGGCTTAACGCTGATCGTGCGTATACCTTTTAGGATAAAGTACAAAATTACACTTTATCCAGTAGATCAATTTACTAATTCTTTCAAATTAATGTTTATAACTGTGTTAGTTACCGTATTTTTTATGTACATGCGAGTATCTTCTATTGATGAAAGTTTGATTTTCGGAACACTAATTCTGTTTATTATATGTTTTGCGGCATGCAGTTACTTTACTCTCTCAGTATGTTTTAATGTTAACATCAGTGCAAAAATATAATGATACTTTCTTCAATGAGCCAAACAGAAAAGAAAAGGAACTGAAAACAGCCGCTTGGATTCAATATATCATACATTTGATTTAATATACCCACTTTTTTACTACAACTATCGAATAAGCGAGCTAAAATCATGCACAACAATCCTTTTTATGTCACATCACAATAGGAATAAACAAAGTATCTCCAATCCCTGACGTTTAACCAAATTTTATTGAAGTCTTATGTAACAATAAAAAGGAAATACTTGTAAACGGGGAGGACAAGCTGCTTTGCTTTGTTTGGAAGTGCGGTCTCTTAATACTTTCATTCTTTTTCCTTCTTTTTTTTTTTGCATGAAGAGTTCCCACTATAACCCAAATGGGGATTAAACCTTGTTTACTTACACCCTGAATTTACCCCAAAAAACTCTGATTATTCCCGCCCTATTACATAACCAGATTATGATATGATTAGATGTTATTCTTTTTCTTTCTTTCTTTCTATATTTACTCATTTTCTTCTATCTGATATCCTAATGCTTTCAAATACACCAACCTCTGGCTTGCAATGGATTGCCGAAATGGACGTGGATGTGAGCACTTCCGCTGCTAGAAAATCAACTATCATTGGCACTATTGGTAAGTCTATCATTTGAAAGCAAACAGGCTGATGTATAAATGAACCACAACAATAGGTCCAAAGACAAACAGTGTAGAAATGATTACTCAGCTTCGTAATGCTGGGTTAAATGTTGTTCGCATGAACTTTTCCCATGGCTCCTATGAGGTATATATCATGTCTGGATGACAGCAATCTGGGATAAACAGAAGGCTTAGTAAACAAATCACTTTCATGTACTTTTTTTTTTCTGAGAATAGTACCATCAATCAGTGATTGAAAACACTCGCAAGAGCTGTCAAAGTAAGTGACTTGAAGCATTAACACTATAACATGAGGTATCTTTTCTCAATGACTTTATTTTAAAATCAAGTGTATCCTGGAAGACCCACAGCAATTGCACTTGATACCAAAGGCCCTGAAATTAGAACTGGTTTGATGAAAGATAATGTTGAGGTAAATCTATTTTTTTTTTGTCTTTTTGCACATATATTGATAAAGATGATAGATTGAAATTAAAGCTGGCCATGAATTCACTTTAACTGTCAATGACCAATATAAGGAGAACTGCGATGATCAATACATATACATTGATTACAAGAATCTCCCTAAAGTGATTGAGAAAGGAAAAGTTGTCTTTGTGGATGATGGCATTCTTTCCCTTGAAGTGACCGAAGTTTTAGAAGACGGTGTTCGAGTAAAAGCTTTAAATCACGGCAAGCTATCCTCTCGCAAAGGTGTCAACCTACCCGGCACACCTGTTGATCTTCCTGCTTTATCAGAAAAAGACAAAGCCGATTTACAATTTGGTGTACAGAACAAGGTAGACATCATCTTTGCCTCATTTATTCGTCGTGGCCAAGATGTCAAGGACATAAGAGAGGCTTTAGGAGAAGCAGGAAAGAACATCAAGATTATCTCAAAAATTGAGAATCATCAAGGAGTCGAAAACTTTGACGACATCTTGGAGCAAACAGACGGCATCATGGTTGCTCGTGGTGTAAGCGGAAAACATGACAATTTAGATATTCAAATATAGCTTATCTTTGTTTAGGATATGGGTATCGAAATTCCTTTGGAGAGAGTATTCATTGCTCAAAAAATGATGATTGCAAAATGCAACCTTGTAGGCAAACCTGTTATTTGGTATGTGTATATGGGGTACATTTAAAAAGAGCTTTAATTCATATAGCTAATATCAACAGTGCTACTCAAATGTTGGAATCAATGACTGTAAGTTTATCAGCTTATATCTGTAATGTGTGTGCGTATTAACCCAGCTTTAGCAAAACCCTCGGCCTACACGTGCCGAAGTTTCTGATGTAGCTAATGCTATCTTAGATGGCGCAGACTGTGTCATGCTTTCAGGCGAAACAGCTAAGGGTGCTTATCCTATTGAAGCTGTTCATACAATGCATCAGACATGTCTTCTAGCTGAATCTGTCATATTTTATCCTCATCTTTTCAACCAGCTGCGAGCACTTACACCTTTGCCTACTAGTACTACTGAGACAGTTGCATGTGCTGCTGTCAACGCTGCTCATGAACAAGGCGCTAAAGCCATCGTTGTGCTTACTACTTCCGGCAAATCTGCTCGGTTGATCTCTAAGTATCGACCTAGTATTCCTATCATTGTGGTTACTCGTAACCCGCAGACTGCCCGTCAAGCTCATCTTCACCGTGGATGTTTTCCTTTCTATTACCCTACTGCTTCTTCTAAAGAAGCAAGTCGCTTAAGCGCCTCTTATAGTAAGGATTATCTCAGCCCTCTTGATTTAGCTCCTTGGCAAGATGATGTAGATGCTAGAATTAAATGGGGTAAGAGAAGCAAAAGATTGAGATGACTTTATACTAAAGAAAAACAATAAAACATTAGGTATGGAGCAGGCTATCAAGTATGGGTAAGTGAATTATCCTTTTTATTCAAAACAAATCATAGGCTAATCTGTGTCATAGATTCATCGGGCATAATGAGCCTATTATAGCTGTCCAAGGATGGAGAGGAGGTCTAGGCAACACAAATACGTTACGTATACTGATCTCGCCTTAATCAACATTTGCTTTATAAAATGCTTATTTTACTAATAGAATGTTGTGCGTAAGAATTTACTTTTCATGTGTTGTGATTCAGGATTGGAAGTACTATGCTATTCTAAAACTATAGGTGTGCATATTGCCATAAAAGTCATGTCAGGAACACGAAATATGACCTATCCTTGTACCAATGAGCTTGTGTCATAATATCAGATCGTCATTTGGCTTAAACAGAGAAAGCATACAAAAGAAATGAACCTGAGAATTACAGTTTTTTGATAGACATGCAGCTACTTTCAGTTCTTATATTTCTTGTGTTAACTCGTCAAACGAGTTGTTATTTCTTTTACAAGAGACATAGTGGCTCAAGGTTGCTTGTATATATATTCAACCAAAGACAAAAGACATTCAATGTAGTATTATATATAAAGTATTATATTTTATTTAAACAAAAGCATTGCTTTTTAAGATACATTTACAGGATCAGGCAATTTATTTCTTACCAGCCTTGGCAGCAGCCTTGGTGACCTTACCAGCCTTGTCAACCTTTTCGACGGCCTTAATGACACCGACGGCAACGGTTTGACGCATATCACGGACGGCGAAACGACCGAGAGGAGGGTAGTCAGTGTAAGCTTCAACACACATGGGCTTGGAAGGAACCATCTTGACGATAGCAGAGTCACCGCTCTTGACAAACTTAGGAGCATCCTCGAGCTTCTTACCTTCAAGGATAGAGAAAAGTTAGAAATGTTTAAAGAGGTAAAGAGGTCCATATGGATACCTCTTTACAGCCAAAATTTCGATTTTAAAAAAAATCGAAAAATTGACAACATTTTTAAAAAATTAAAACGGAGTTTGAACTTACCAGAACGACGGTCAATCTTTTCAATCAATTCAGAGAACTTACAGGCGATGTGAGCAGTGTGACAATCGAGGACAGGAGCGTAACCAGCACCAATTTGACCAGGGTGGTTCAAGATAATAACTTGAGCAGTGAAAGAACCGGCTTCCTTGGCGGGGTCATTCTTGGAGTCGGAACAGACGTTACCACGACGGATATCCTTGACGGAAACGTTCTTGACGTTGAAACCGACGTTGTCACCGGGGAGACCTTCAGTGAGGGTTTCGTGGTGCATTTCGACGGACTTAACTTCAGTGGTGACGGCAGCAGGAGCGAAAGTGACAACCATACCAGCCTTGATAACACCAGTTTCAACACGACCAACGGGAACAGTACCGATACCACCGATCTTGTAGACATCTTGGAGGGGAAGACGGAGAGGCTTGTCGGAAGGACGAACAGGGGGTTCGATGGCATCGATGGCTTCGAGGAGAGTCTTACCGGTCTTTTCACCAGCCTTGGTTTCCTTCTTCCATCCCTTGAACCAGGGCATGTTGGTAGATTCATCCAACATGTTGTCACCGTGCCAGCCAGAAATGGGGACGAAGGGGACAGCCTTGGGGTTGAAACCGATCTTCTTGATGAAGGAGGAGACTTCCTTGACGATTTCAGTGTAACGGGCTTCGGACCACTTGGTGGTATCCATCTTGTTGATAGCAACGATCAATTGACGGACACCCAAGGTGAAGGCAAGAAGAGCGTGTTCACGGGTTTGACCATCCTTGGAGATACCAGCTTCGAATTCACCAGTACCACCAGCAATGATAAGAATAGCACAATCGGCTTGAGAAGTACCGGTAATCATGTTCTTGATGAAATCACGGTGACCGGGAGCATCAATAACGGTAACGTGGTACTTGGGGGTTTCGAACTTCCAGAGAGCAATATCGATAGTGATACCTCTTTCACGTTCAGCCTTAAGCTTGTCAAGAACCCAGGCGTACTTGAAGGAACCCTTACCGAGTTCAGCGGCTTCCTTTTCGAACTTTTCAATGGTACGCTTGTCAATACCACCACACTTGTAAATCAAGTGACCGGTGGTGGTAGATTTACCAGAATCGACGTGACCAATAACGACAACGTTAACGTGAGTCTTTTCCTTACCCATTGTGACTATAGAAGCAAAAGCAAGAGTTAGTAGGCTTATTAAAAGAAGATGGATGGATGGATGGATGCGACGTTTACCTTCTTAAAATTGGATGATTAAAAGGGAAAGAAAAAAAAACTTTTGGAATGAAAAATTTTTCTTATATACCATTTTTTCCATATAATTTTCCCGAGTCAACTATTTTTCTTAGAGCCAATTGTACTGCTTGTATTTAAGTTTGCTGTGACTTAATATCTCTAGTTAGCGTAAACTGCCTGTAAAGGTTTAACGAAAGAGCAAAGAAAAATTTTTTATGCACTTACCTTAATCAGTCGCCCTTATGGCCCAATACGCTCAAGTACCCTTTTTCTTTGGGTGATTTATGGCCATACTTCTATTACTATTGCGCTCTTCATATGTTTAACAATGATGACTGATATAGCTTATTGATTTTGTATGTCTCACTTCTTGAAACAGAAAGAAAAAAAGGTCAAATTGCATGAATAAGTGATTTCTTTTGAGATTTATTACTTGTCAATGATTTCAGAAAAAAAAAGATGTATTCCAAGATGTCTAAAAGGGATTAAAAGGGGTTTCTTCCGCCTCGACTACCTCGACTGCTTCCAGAAAATCCTCTACCTCGAAACCCTCCTCCTCGGCTGGTTTTATTGAAACTGCTATTACCACCTCGTCCGAATTGATTGTTCTTTTTTGGTGATACGTAGTTAATGATAGCCACCTGTGTAAGTTTGCCAGGCCAGCCAGGCCAACCTCCTGGTGTATTTGGGTTTCTCATACTAGGCTCAAATTTGATTTTTCCTTCTTTGACAGCTTTTTCGAAATCACGACATTTTTTGCTCTTTCTTTTCTTGGCTGACTTCTTCTCGGCTGCTTCCTTTTCAATTTGCTGTTCAAGAGTTGGCAAATGGATAAGGCGATGAGGATAAACAGCCGTTGGATACGGCACGGTAGATTGCTCCATAAGAGTTGTATAATCAATAACAACTTCCTTGATGCGAGCTACAAATTCTGGTTCTGTTTCGTCAAACTCATATTGCTGTTGTTCAGATATTGCTTTTGAAAGATTATCTGTATCATCTTTTGCGTCAGCAAGAGTGACTTTAGCAACGGGTTGGCTTGAAAATAAGCGAAAAGCAAATTCCTCTTCTTGCTGTTCGTTTCCATTATCTTCCACCTGCATCATATCTTTTTTTGAAAAAAATTATATGGATGAAACAAGTATATCATCAAAAGAACCTTACCTGTCTTTTCTTTTTCCTCTTCGTCTTCTTGACCACCTAACAGATTTTGCATAAGCAAGTCCATTCTTCGTGCTTCTTCTTTTATCTCTTGCTCATCGATGAATTCTTCATTAAAAATATCACTTCGTGAGCTGACTTGCGTGTTTGGTCCAGTAACACCTGAGGTTCTCTTCGATCTATACATGCGCAAAATAAGATCTTGTACATCTCTAGTTAAATGTTTGCGAGATCGACTTACACCATCCTGCCTTTTACTGCCTTATGAAGCTTGTTTTAACCCAAAAAAGAAATCTTTTTTCTTATAAAACCGAATTATTTTTTCTTTGCTTGTGACTGGATCAGAGCAACTATGAAAATAGACTGCAATTTGGTTAGACGTATGTAAAGCGCTGAAAATACATGAAGGAACTTTGTTCATGAACTAGTTTTGATCCAAAATGTTCCTGATTCTTGTCAAAGTTTATTGTTATAGCAAGATAAAAATCTTCTATCATAGATTTTCTGTCCAAAAAAAAAGCATTTTTTTAATGCACTTAATTGGTCTTAGCCTAAGTCTCGGTACAATATCTTTTAATTGGTTTTGAGAATGTCTCTCTTTTCAATGATAAGACACATAGGCACATTCAGTGACATTCACGTTTGGACAAAAAGTCCACTACAAGTGCAGAATCAATAAGCACTGCTAGAATCATGAACTGATTAACTTCCAAATTAGGATAAAATAGATCGAAACGACATGTAACACTGATTTCTGTAAAAGCGTATAAAGAGCCTCAAATGCCATCGTTACTTGAACACCTTCTTCATCTTCGCATTATCATACCTATTACAGTGGAGCTGTTACCTAATGTAGTACATTTATTTTTGCTCTATTTTGGTTATTCCTAAGCATACTAATTAATAAAGCGTTTTGTTACAGCTTCAGGTGTTGAAATGCGATACAAATCTATTCATTAGTTGCTTTCAGCTGAAGAGGGAAACTATTCAATTGTACTTAATTGCTTTTTCAAGGAGCAATGTCAATAGTCCTCTTACTCGAAATAATGGGGATTTATCAGATAAAATGAACCATCGAACAGAGATGTATTTGCTGATGTTGAAAGCAAGCCTCTGCTTAGTGGCATCATATGACCTCTAAAACCATATCTTTGTATTCTGCAACAGCATAATATAACAATGCAAAACATGGCAACGCAAGATCTAAATGCGACTTTTCAGGTTTTCATAATGATATGTTGATATGTTTTCAGGCACGAATAATTTCGTACACAGCTGATACCATGTAAAGTTTCATCTTGCAATGACTAAATTGTCTACTTGGCCAGAGTTGAATTGTAATTTGTTGCAAAGAAATGAAGATGGCTCTAAAAACATTACAAGTTGAAAGGTGCATAAAAAAAAACTAACTTGTGTAACCTATCTTCAAGGTCAAGACATCTGAAAAGTAGATAGAACTTTTGAGCTGCTCCAGCAAAAGTAACAGGGAAAGCCTTACTATCTATATTAACCATTGTGGCAGATCTCTTTTTTTAATAGAAAAAATGTATCATATATGACAGATGTTTCTATGGAAGTTGAGTAGAAACTAACATACTATCAGGCTTACATAGTTGTGTCTGTGTCAGTGAATGCTACAATAATGTACATGCAGCATCAAGCCAGAATGCCTTCAAATCATCAACCAACTTCCTGTCGGTTTAAGGGCGCGCTTTGTAATTTTTAAAGTTGAAACAAAGTGGCAGTTAAACAACTAGTACGTCTCTTTTTTTCTTTTAATAAATGGACAAGACACACTTTGAAGAGACGATCAAATCTCTAAATGAGGTTCAACAACAAGCTGTACGCTCCGAATCCAAGCACTTGCAAATCTTAGCTGGCCCTGGATCAGGCAAGACAAGAGGTAAGATGATTGTTGCTGTTCAGCTCATTCACTCACTTGAAATCCTTCAGTCCTTACAGCACGTGTGGCCTCACTTGTGATCGAAAAAGGAATTGCTCCAGGACAAATCATTGTAGTCACATTTACCAACAAAGCTGCAAACGAAATGAAAGAACGTTTAGTAAAGCTTATAGGTGAAAAGAATACAGAAAGACTACTTCTAGGCACCTTCCATACTCTTTGTTCACGCATCCTCAGAAGATTTGGTAGCTTGGTCAATGTTGATCCCTCTTTTACCATTGCTGACACTCAGACAAGGTAAGTCAACTTTAACTTGATCAAGCTTATTCTTTGTCTCTTATCACAACATATTATAGCCAAGAGATCATAACACAACTACGCTCCGATCCTAAAACACCCATTGATGATTTTACTCGTACAAAGCAAAAAGTCGGTAGGTTTTTTGCTTAACACAGTAGACGATGCGATTCTAATGAGCCATCCTTAAGGTGCTATTTGGGGCTTGATTAGCAAGGCGAAAAGTAAAGGATATACAGCTGCTAGATATGCCAAAGATTTTGGTTCTGAGTTTAAGACTAAAAACATTGCAATCTTATACACAAAATATGAAGAAAAATTGGAGCAGCTCAATCTGGTTGTAAGCGAAAAAAAAAAAGAAATGCTATGAAAGACAGCCGATGAAGCCTAATGCTTATATATAGGATTTTGATAACTTATTGCTCAAAGGCTGTGAATTATTTGTAAAGAAAAAAGATGTATTGAGCAATATAAAGGCAGTTCTAGTGGATGAGGTATGATGTAGTTGCTCTCTATTTTCTATTGATGATTGAGCTTAACCTTATATCAGTATCAAGATACAAATGTTGTACAATACGATTTGATAAAACTAATTATGACTCAAGTCAACGACAAGATTATCACTATCGTTGGCGGTAAGTAACTGTGCAATAGAGCCTTTCTTTCTTGACTAACTATTATGTACGGTAGATCCTGATCAATCTATTTTTGGCTGGAGAAGTGCAGAACCCAAGAATTTTAACAAAATGGTATGCGACTTTGACAAGACGATGGCTATTCATATGGAGCAGAATTATCGAAGTACTAGTACCATTCTTGACAGTGCTTTGCATGTCATTAGCCAAGGTAAGGATTGCTTGTGTCTGTTTTGTATGGTCTTCTTAAACTACATACCATGCTGTTAGATAGAACAAGAATTGACAAGGCCTTATATACAAATAATCCTAAAGGCATACCTATTGTATTGAACAGACCAAAAAACGAATTCAGCCAGGCAACTTTTGTAGCAAAAGAAATCAGTAGAGTTATCAAGTATTCTAAAGGTCTGATCAACTACAAAGATATTGCTGTTTTGATGAGAATGAACTTCATCTCGCAACAGTTTGAACAAGTATTTAGAAGCCACAAAATCCCATTTACAATCGTCAGTAGCAAACCTTGAAAAAATGGAAGCAAACCAGCAAAAAGAGACTCATAAGTTATTGTTTTTAGGTTGGTGGTGATCGTTTCTTTGACCGCGTCGAAATCAAAGACGTAATTTGTTATCTGCGCTTTGCTTATAATCCATGCGATTATCTGAGCTTTGCTAGAATAGTGAATGTACCAAGACGAGGCATTGGCGCAGTTACCTTGAAGAAGCTAGTTGATTTTAACGATAAGCAAGGAGGTAGCATTTTGGATTCTCTACAGAAAATTGTCACCGGAAAAGACAAATCAGTAGTATCTCCTGCCGTATCGAAGAAACTGAAAGGTCTTGTTGATATTTGTTCTGAAATTAGACGATTGATAGATGAAAGGGAAGAAATGCATGAGATTATTCGTTATATTGTGGAAGCTACTGAGTACAAAGAATACCTTAAAGAGCACCATTTTCAAGATCATGAGTCTCGTTGGAGCAACATAGGTGAACTGATATCGATTGCTAAGGGCAAGCCTAATGAAGAAGAATACAAAGATTCTGAATCAGAGTTAAATGAAAGTACAACTGTTATTGATATGGAAGAAGAGGTTGATGACAATTCACCAAAGGGACATGCAACAATTACAGAAGACGGTGTTACTATAATCGAGATGGAAGAGGAACCTGATGACGTTGAGGAGGTAGACGTTACTGAAGCAACAGAGTAAGTCACTATTGTCAAGTTCGTTTGCAATTTTCTTCTAATTAAGCTAAATGTCACCCAAAGTGAGGACAGATCCCAATCTCAAGCCAAGCAATCTCAATTTGAAACTCACCCATCCTCTTCCAGCAGCCAAAGCCAGAACTTTACCGACAATGATGACCTCTTTGATGTGAAAGATCCTGTTGCTGACTTCCTGGAGTATTGCTCATTATGTTCTAATCAAAAAGAACTTGAAGAAGCAGAGGGTGGTGTAAGTTTGTCGACACAACACAAAGTTTCCTGTGCATTTAACTGCTTATTATTAGAAAGTTACTATTGCTACTCTTCATTCATCAAAAGGTAGTATAAAAAAGAAAGAGAGAGAGACGGAGAGAAAGATGCAGAATAATTAGCAGTAAGAAAAAGAACTAACGCATATTCTCTTTTAGGTTTGGAATGGCCTTGTGTTTTTATTGCTACATGTAACGAAGGTGTTATTCCCCATTCTATGGCTGAAGATGTATCCGAAGAAGGGTAAGTGGTGATAAAGAAAATCTAAAATCAACTTTTCTAACATATTTTGTTAATTAGTCGATTGCTCTATGTTGGCATGACTCGGTCTAAATGTGAGAAGCAAACCTGCAATTGTCTTGAGCCTATCTAACACACTCTTTGTTTTTTCTTTGATAAGTCTTGCTATATTGTGTTTCGCCTATAGAACGTAATTCTTGGGGACGCATTGAGACTGAATCCATGTCGGGTTACTTGAGAAATTTAGATCGTAGCTTGTACACAACAACTGTTCCTGATTGGGACGATTCTGTTAGGGCTATGCTTGCTACTACAATTGACAAGCCTATTCCTCCTCCTGATAGCGAACTAGTTACAACAAAAAAAGGAAAGAAAACCAAGAACGACGAGAACTACAATAACCGAGACAGCAACACTATGCGCTTTGAATTTAAACGCAATTGCGAACAATTTGGCGGCTTCACTTCTGCTTCTACGCTATATCGGCAATCTGATAACAAGCGTTTCAAAAAGCACAATTGATCATCTCAACAACTAGAACAATATGAATTTTACCCTTTTCAGTTAGAAACAAAAGAAAACATTTTGAAAAGTAGATTAACAAAAGAGCATATTTATAAAAGCGAAGCAAAGATCTCTTCAGAAAACAAACAGATGTTTGAGCTGCTAAGAAATTTCTTAATGTCAATAAATGATCGACTAAAAATGACAAAAATATTCAGGAGTGTTTTTCAAGAAGATTTCCAATCTCAGATAAGCCGGTAAAAGCTGTATTACATTGGCTTAACGAGAAGATCGGCTCTCACACACTGAATGATTTGCTTGACGGATCAATGAAGTAAGAATAAACACAACAAGTTTAATTACGTTTGGAATAGGTTCAAATAGAGGCGCTAAGAAAAAAAATTACTTGTAAACATTCATGCGTGAGATAAAAGAATTAATGGCTGATAAATTTATTTTCATTGGCTGAATAATTTTTATGCTAACGTTTATAGACATTTTTTGTCAACTAAAATAAAAAGTCTAAATTGAAAGCAAGAAAACAAAGCTTCCTTTTCATCATGTATTGTACTTTGATGAAAGTAATGCATCATGATTAGATGGCAGTACTCAATTGCAACAAATCTTAGCCCAAGTCGAATGTTCCTTTTGGCAGCCGATCTTCATCCTTCTAACTGTAACCTGGCCAATCAGCAAGTAACATAAGAGTGCCAATTCATTCGAATAGAAAGACATAATGCTTAAACGTAAAAGCGAGCAGTAACAATAACGCATTCACAAAATTTTACTCTCGTCCATAAATAATGCTTCACATATGTCAAATAAACATGAGTATGTCTTTTTTTTTTTCAATCATTGCTTATCTATCGATTGCTGCAGCCGAAATAGCTTGGTGATAGCTAGATACACTCAATCTTTATTTATTTTGATCGTTGAATGGTGAGTGTGTTCGTTCAACATTGAGGCTTTCCAACCAATTTTAACACTTAGAAAGCACACTTATTTTTGAGCAACGATAGATGATAAAAAGCCAAAACGGCTATATATGTCTACCTCCTTATTTATCTCGGCCTCATTTGATCAAACAAAAGCAATTCTAGCACACAACAAGTCCTAATATTGCTGAGAACTGTGTACCAAGGACATCTTGAACATCTTGTAACCAAATCTGAAGACTACGAATTCAGCCAGTGCTGTAAAGTACGCTAGTTCTTTCTAAAAAAAGAAATCGGAGTGAAGTGAAAATAGCCAACCTGTATAATTATTCGTCATAAGTTAAAAAATAAGTTTCTTTTTCTTCTTCAGAATAAAACTTACGACACAGATATAGTTATCTCTTAGAAAGATTTATAGAGTTGAAACGAGGCAGCCTCTTTGAGTTTACTCTGTATATACGTGTCTATTGCCTGCCTTTAACGAGCAACAAGAGAGCAAAAAAAAAAATAACAACAAAAAATAACAACAAAAAATGACAACAAAAGCTTTGCTAGTATCGTATATCATATTATCTATACTTTTCGGAGCACTGAATGCTGAAGAAGTTTATCTAGTAAGAGTTATTTTTCAAATATTAGTGTACTATATCTAATCCGTATAAACTTAGTCAAGTAACGACTATTCAGCCACTTCGTGCTCCGGTGTATGGAGTAAAGAAGCTATTCCAGGAGGATCGCAGCCTTATGTAAAAGGTAGAACTTCGATACGTTGATATTTACTCCATAAGACTAATTGGGTTTCTTGCTTTTTCCTTTTTTTTTTTACCTCTCTTTAATAGTTTCAGTAGGAGGTGAGTCTTTGGGGAAGGTGTCTATGCTTATTTATGAGTGGAACGATTTCGATAAGCTTGGTGTATATGATAAGCAATTGAAGGAGGTGAGCAACATTATTGAATGATGCCTTCATTTTCGCTAAAGGAGACCCAAACACACATCTTGATAGACAGTGTATGTATGCGACCAATCAGCCGTATCACACAAGCTTTGCAAATCATCAGAAATTGGTCAGTTCTTAACAAATGTGCCAAGCGATCAAGTTAATAGCACTAGTATTTTTACCCCCACCTTTGAAATGGGAGGAAACAACACTGAGATGGCGCTATATAAGATAAACTATACTGGATACTATTGTGTGGCTTTGGTTCCTGCAGGAAACTCAAATTCGACCCGCTTTGAAGCTTGGGTTGAATGGCGGTTCCCTTATGGCGAATTACCAGCCACCGATTACCCCAAATTGTTGGTAAGTAACATATACGTGTTATTCGATTATGCGATCTCACTCTCAAACTAGTTGTATGGTGCCCTTGCATGTGTCTATACAGCAGTAGGTATTTTTTGGGCTATTCAGAGTTATAGAAACTGGTCGGATATTCTCCCAGTTCAGGTACGACTCGAAACTGACAAAAACAGAGATTGGTACTAATTCTAGCAATACAGCACTTCTTGTCAGCCACTATATTTTATCTTATTGTTGAAATGGCTTTCAATTTTGGTTTTTGGGAAGCATACAATCAGACAGGACAGACATGTAAGTTCGGTTGTGACTGTAAGCTTAACTCATTTCATTTGACCTTTTATATTCGTAGCTTACGGTTTATTGGCACTTGTAGCATTGTTAAATGCTGGAAGAACAAGGTAAGAAAAAGAAAGCAGAAACGATCAGAGCATTTTCATGGTGTTAACACATTTTTGCCTGTTTTTAGTATGTCATTTTTTATGCTTCTTATTGTCTGCATGGGTTACAGTGTTGTCAAGTAAGCTCATTTTTGTTGCAGTTGTTCTTTCATGCTAATTACTTACGAACTTAGGCCCACTCTTGGCTCAGCCATGAAGAAATGTATCATTCTTGCTTGCACGCATTTCTTCTTTGGTGTTGTCTATACTCTTGGTACTATGCTACTGTCTCCTGAAACAGCGGGTCTTTTGATTCTCTTGGTTATCTTCCCTTTGTCAATTACCATGACCATCTTCTATGTTTGGACTCTGAATTCTATCACAAGTACCATACATAGCCTTGAACTCCGCAAGCAACATGTGAAGGTAACCATGTACAAGCGACTCTATCGACTTCTTCTGTTTTCAGTCATTGCTGTGGTTACGATCTTTATATTAAACATGTTTGCCTTCTCTGGTCGAATGGCTATTGACTGGGCAGCTAAAAACTGGAAGTACAGATGGATCATGCTTGATGGTTTACTCAATATATTGTATTTCATTGTATTCTTTGTCATTGTTATTTTATGGCGCCCTACTAGTAACAATGCACGATATGGTTTGATGCAAATCAGTCAAGATGAAGAAGAAGCTTTGGATTTGGAAGAGCGTTTGCGACAGGTAGAAGACCCTGAGAACAATGTCTCAAGTACAGGGGTTACTCACAACAGAGAGCGCCATCATGTTGAAGATGATACTGCTATCTTCGAGCTAGGGGGTGAGCTGACAGATGAAGAAGAAGATCATCAGCCTATCACTAAAAACGTAGAACTCTCTGACTTCCAGAACAAGAATAATAACAAATCAGGCTATCATCGCTCTGGAAGAAAAGAAGAACAAAGCGCACTACTACATGTGGACCAGGATGAAGAGGATGATGATGAGCAGTAAGTACACTAATACCCTTCGTTTCTTCGCTTAGGTTATTGACTATTTGTATTTCCTTACTCCTGTAGTATAGATGATAGTGAGCGTGCTGGATTGACAAAAAATGCCAGAAAGTAAACTAAATAGAAGTTAAGAGTATTTCCAATGGACAGAGTAAATCCAATCGAATACGTTTGTGTTGCTTTTTACACTAACATATGTATACTCGAGCATTTAAACTGAAGAGTCAACAAAGCACCATTGTAGTAGGAATCATAGTAATAAACACAGAGTTAAACAAGACTCTATTTGAGTTTAGGTTGGTTTTCCTACAAAGAAGAAGAGGATTTGATTACATGAAAGCGAAAGCGTTGAATCAGCTTCTGATTGTTGAAGACATATAAAGATTGTTGAATTGAGAGGTGCTTTTATTATTCTTTGTAATGCAAATCATGCTTAATAGGATCCTTCCGTATTTAGAGGGTATAGAAGAGCAATTCTCTAGAAAGAGAGAGCAATAGAGGCCAAGAAACACAAAAAGCAGTTGTTTTTAAGTTTTAATATGTCCTCTAATATTACTATATCTGTAGCATAGATTACTTGTTTGTGATATGATCAATCATTTGGAATCCTCAAATTTTAAGGATTATTGTCTAATTTTTAGAATAATCCAATTTTGAGAAGTCGATTTTTTCTCATTGGGCTTGCAACATTCTATTTTGATTCACTATATTTAGAGTTTCTTGAAATTTAGAAAGTTTATTGAAGATGCTCTGAATATTCATTGTCTAAGAAATGACTTACTTTTGTTGTGTGACATATAACTATTGAAATGAGATTGCTAATCAAGACTATCAGTTACTTTATGAAGATTTCAAAAAGATTTGCTGCAGGGACAATTGTTCACTAATGTCTATATTAGGAAATCAGTACGACACTACATGTTTACATCTCAAGAAGGTTGGAAAGATTGAATTTGTGTATCTAGAAAAAAAAGAAATCACATGTAAAACACGATGCTAAAAACTTAAATCACATTTCAGTTAGACAACTAAACTTACAAAATAATTGTTTCCACTCAAGCAAGATTCATATTCTATATGAAGATCAGTGAGCGAAAATGAAAAGGAGTTAGCCTGTCAAGGCGAAATTTATTGGTATTGGTTGTGACTGTTGCGTTTATTTCAGACAAAGCATCGTTGATATTGCTTTAGATTATGAGTTAAGATCAAGGAGGCTGCGCATGTCTAAGGAAAGATAATCTTGTGTGTTGCAGGAGCAGCAACTGCGATCGAAAAGTAAGGGTAAATGCGGCACATACCTGAGGGCCTTATTTGTATCGTAAATGATAGATGTGATTTTTGCTTTGAGGCAGTAGGTTTCATAAGGATGTGATAAGTGGACCTTGAATATGTGCCATATATGGTTATGATTGACTGCGTCATAATAGATTTGGGTTCTCTGATGACCATTGAACGTAAGACTTGATCAAGAGAATTACCTGCATTACAAAAACCGTTTTGAGAGGCATCCATTATAGGACTATAACTCTACAAGGGAGAATAGGCGTAATTTTTGTGGAATTTCATCAAAACCAAAGTATGATGTATAAGGCGGAACTTCAAAGGGTCATTAACCGAGTTATACACCAGTCAAAAGGAGAATAGGACTACTACCAGCGCAGATGAAAGAAGTGCAATTGAGTAGGGATTATTATGGTTTTTAAAAGCAGTAGCATCTTCATCTTGATCAATATCAAATGCACTAGTTTCGGGGCTTATTGGAACGTAAAAGAAAGAAAAGCTCTAGATATACACTGCGAGCTTTGATTAGTACGATGATCCTAAATCTCTTGAGAATATCTAGCAGATTGGAAGCAAGTGACCAGGACAAAATTAATGTTTTTCAGAATACGAAGCAAGGAAAGTGTACTGAAAAATACAAATGAAGGAAATTGACAACTTTGTTATCAACCCGTAGGTTACTTTTGATTCGAATAAGTGAAAACAACAAATACAAAGGGAGATAGAAGACTGTAAAAGACTATCAATTATAATAAGGGAAGAAACAACATGGGTAATAGGCATTTGTACGCTCTATAAAACAGAATTTAAAGATATTAGGTAACAGTAAGAGAAATATTCAAAGAAATCAAGATAAATATCATTTGTATAAAGTCAATAATAAGATCAAGGAACAACCAAGAAAAACAATGTATTGAGATATCAAGATAAAAGGGTGATTATGTGATAAAAGACTGTTATGATTATATGTATGAGATAACTATAAATAAGTCTAAACGATATACTCAACATATATAGAAAAAAAATAAACGAGTGATCGATACCAAGTACAATAGTGATTCTGTGGGATGTAGCTTAGATGTCTTCAAGAGCATTTCCTGAGTTAGGAACATCGAGTACAATGAGTAGATCAACTTTCTACCGATATCGCAGCAACATGTAATACCAAACCAAATACTGATCTAATTGACTTGCTTGGTCTTGCCTATAAGCACGACAGATGGATACATGTTTCAAACAGAGTGAAGAACAAACCTAAAATAGGAAATATGGACTTGACAACTTCAAATGGAAACAGCACTAAGATCTTGCTGAGCTAAATAATAGCGAAAAGGGAAACAAGTGATAGAACAATGCAAAGATAGTAATACGAAAGAAGGCACAATAAGCTGAAAGTAGAACAGAATAGAATAGAATAGAATAGAATAGAATAGAATAAAATAAAAAAATAGGAATTACAGCAAAAGAAGAGTTACAACCAAGGTAAAAGGGAAATGAAACAACAGAATATAACTAGACTAAAACGAAAGATAATACATTCTTATACTCTGGTTAACACAAACACCAACAATGGATAGAATACATATTGATAATTGACATTAATGCAAGGAAGCAATACTATTGGCTACAGCTGTTGCAAGATATTACCCCTTCAGGAACCGAGTAACACAAACCAGACTTGTATCAAAAGATCGTTACTTCCAGAACAACAAAAAGAACAAAGAATCACCTCAACGCGCATATACATACCGAAGGCTATAGCCTTCAATTCGACAAAAAAGTGCCAAAAAGCAACACAAACAAAATAGACACACGTCAAAGTGAAAAAAGGTCTTCTCCTCAGTTATCTAAAAAAAAAAGTCTGTGTGAGGTGACCCAAAAAGGTGTTTTCTATCACTGTGTGCAATCAGCCTGAAGAGTATATGCCTTTATTCTTTTGAAAGAAACGGCCCTCGAAAGATTGAAATACAGTAGTCGCTCGGTAGAAAAGTGTTTGATTTAAGAGTATGCTTGATAAAAGAGTGCAATTCTTTAATCTGGGAATTACTTCAAGCGCTAAAATATCATTCGATTTCTGTGGCAGTATCCTTTTATGGCGCGGTCAATATCAAGGCCGCATATTCTAGACTAGCTGCGCTCTTGAAAAAGAAAAAATCGAAGTTGGGCAGTACAGCTGTTGGCAACTGTTTCAACTTCGTTGCCACAACTTTGGGAATTATAGATAACCATGAAGTGCCTGAAAGCCATCACTCCATAATGAGTTATAAAAATATAGATCACCACTAAGGCATCGCGAACTCTTTTTTGAGTCATGAGCATAAATACATATGTTTATCTAATTATAATCCGATTGAGCAATTTTGATCTATCTTTTGAGCTTACTTTGTCAAAAAAAAAAAAACTCGTTTGAACAAAGAGACGCCAAATTCCAGAATTAGAGTGCTTGCGGCAATGTTTTGGTTGATAGCTTATGGAGATTTAACAGGTATTCTACTGCCGAGCTATCTGACTGTTTAGTAAAAATCCCAATGTGAGAGAATGATATTTTGCTATATTTGGAATACTGGGATTTACGCTAAGATATCTTATTTTTTGGCCATATCTTAAGTTGATTGCTTTTTGGTAAACATGTGTTCCAACAATTTCATAAAATAGTGTATCCATGCGTATATAAGGAAACTAAGAAAAGTTGTTGGTTTTTGTGCTACACTTCTTTAACTTCAAGTAAGTCCGTTGCAACACTCAAAGACGGACAAAGAAATGTTTGATTAGCTTCAAGTTCATGTACAACCAACAGTAGTCTAAAGTCAAAGGTGTTATTGGACCTTCCATTCTGATTGTTTGAAGGAGGAACTTTATGCTCATATTGCAATTATTTTTAAATCAAAATTGTGTTTGAATGCAGTATAACGTGTTCAAATTAACAGGCTGTACAGCATCAAATGAGAGGCCTTATATATACCAAGTCGTTTCTTAATAGTGTTCACAAGATCTGAGGTCAACTTCTCGAGACTCTATCAGCTTTTGCTAACAAACAACACAAACTGGCTGTGGGAAAATAGAGCATGTATTTTCGTTTGCTTCATGTAGTTAATATTTTCTGCTTGAAACTGGTATCATAATAATATCAAATGGTATATCTACGCAACTAGATTACAAGGTTATTGAGCTTTCTTCGTGTAGTTCAAGCTTTTTGGCATAATGTTAGGCAACTTTAAAGTATCCCTTTGACGCTCTCTAGCAGCTCCATACAGATCGTTATCAATACTGACGTTACTTGAAGAAGCTGGTTGTGTTTCATTGTCTAAGGCTGTCTGAGAAACGTGCTGTAGCGGGAAAGGATTTTGGTTGGATGTGTTAACGTTACTAGCAAAGTCGGGTAACATGTAACTGTTGCGATTTCCCATAGTTACTGCTGACATATCTGTGTGCTTTGGATATATAAAAAAAGGGGACGGAAAAGCACCTAAACGTTTGTTTAATCCATCAACCTCTTCTTCTGGTGCATATCGCATTTCGTTCTGACTATTCATATCTACTCTTCTGGAAAGTAATACGCTTGTCTTTCTCATAAGCCTTCTCACACATTTTACCCTATCTTCTGAAGATAAAGTGTTTGAACTAGCAGGCTTTTGATGTACTTTTAGATGTCGTCTCAAGTTCGACGCAACAGAAAACTTTTTGCTACATCCAGGACTATAGCAAATAGCAAACAATCTCAGTAAAGATACAGCTATGATTTTTAGTCTAAATACCTAGTGCATTGAAACGGTTTTTCAGCAGTATGACTATAGATATGCGTTTGTAACTGGCTAGGTCTTGTAAAGCTCTTGGAGCATTGAGTACAACCATACGTCTTCTTGACTTTGTTTTCCTTTGTTGTGGCTGTACTTGAACCAGACGATACTGTATCTGGAAAAACAGGAAGAGCCCGAATTGGGGCGGGAAAGGCGCTTTCTTTTGCCTTGTTGTTTCTGTTGACTTCTGTCAACCCGAAATAGGGTTTGTTTGAGCATCCTTCATGTTCTGACAGCATTATAGTAGGTCCTAAAAAAGATAGGAAGAAGACAAAAAGGAAAGGGAAAAGAACAAGTTGTTGTTATTTATAGCCAAGAAAATTCTCTAGAAAAGTTGCACAAGGCATGTGGTGGCTTCAAAATAAGTTGATAAAGTAGCGATGATACTCAAACAATGAAATTGGGAACAAAGTCATGTAGTAGTTACAAAATACTGATTATGAAGCACATAGTTTTGGTCTAAAATAGACTCATTTTTGCTTAATTTGAAGATAAATGGTCAACGAATGTAACGAGCTAAAGAAAACATATATTTTGCTCGTAGAGACTTCGCAAGGCTATTGATATGCACACACAACGAGGATCATGGCTACAATTCAGAACACAAAAGATCCCTGCGACAGAATCCGCCAATCATATCTTTGGCTTATCACCTCAGAAAGTTAAAGAATGCATTATATAATTCTTCATTAGTAAAGAACGAACCAATTCTGATAACATGAAGGTATTATCCTCGCTTTTGTATTGAATAAAAGGACGAGCTTGCTAGTATGATATAGATAAAAGATTTGCTTGCGCTCAAAGTTTGATCCAACCTAACATGCGGTTAATGGAAAACTTAATGTACACCATGACACTCATACATCATATTTTGACAATCACAGGATACTGAAAGTAATAAGCATCATGAACTTTTACTGATTTTTGTTACAAACAACAGTTTGATCAACATAGGAAAAGAAGAGTAGCGGTAGTCTCAAAGTTGAAAAGTAAGTAGCAAATATGTAATTAAATTGGTGGACTATTAATGTATTAAAGTGGCACAATCCACGACAAAAGAACGAAGCTGATGCAATTAAGATGGCGACGTATTACATCAAAAAATACACATATTGATGTAATAGTTTACTTAAGCAATGCGCGCTGTAGTGTTATAATTCGCCTCCTGATACAAATAGCTGAAATTAACCGATACAAAGATGTAACTCATTTATCAGATGATGCTCTCCAATAGTCAATTTTGAGTTCAGGAAATTACCTGATACGTGAAACACAGAGTTAATACTTCCGCATGTTCTTTCACCTTTGAGCCGTTATTCGGATGTTTTTTGTGATAGAAAAAAGTCTGAATGAATTTCTTATGCTGTGCCTTAGAATCAAGGGTAAGATCTGATCAGTGACTACAAAGGACTGAAAGAATTTGGGCTTCAAAAGCAAGGTTCGTTTCGCTTTGAGAAAAGTCCTATCAAGAAATCTAAACTTAAACTACTTAACAACAGAAGATGCATATATAAAAGATAAGACATTAATGAACAATCAGTTCCTTGTACCTGAGTGGAGGTCAACAGCAAGATATCTGAACTAAACCCTAAAAGCGACTGTTTCTTTTTTTTGGGTTTGGTTCGTTAGGTCTGTAACGCTTACACAAAAATTGCCACACGCTGACTCAAATGACTTTAACGATGGCCACTTTAAAAATAAACAAGGCTATGGAAGCACTTTTAATAAGTGGTCGTTGAAGGAAGTTACATCTATGAATTCAAGCGAATGTTGATACGAAATGTATTGAATGACTTGCTACTGAAACTATGTTGCTTGTCTTCAGAAACCTTAATGACGGTTCCTGCTATTCTTGTAAAAGAAAGAAGATAGTTTGTATTGAGTAAAATAGAAGAATGCGTTCTTAAACATTCCCGACAACAGTAAACTCTAAATATCAGAAAATGGAACAAGCAAACTAGTCTAGAAGAAAGTCTGGCTTCAGATAGAAAGTAGTACAGAGTTGGACAAGTCAATTGGAGCACAAAATTCTTCCACTCCAAAACACAAGTAAGCTTATTAAACTAACAGCCATTGATACATTAAACAACATAATAGCCCCATAATGATCATAAGCAAAGCCACCCAAAATACACCCCAGACCAAAGCCTAAACCCGAGAAAAGAGCAGCAAGTATACCTTGTGCAACTGCTCGCTGACTAGCTGGAAACATCCGATCAACTTCAGATACGCAGGTAGACCAGATTAGGGCATAGGAAAACCCTTTTTTTTTATCATTGAGCTATTAGTCAAGTTGCACAAAAGTTTATCATAAAAAACTATGCTTACCATTTAAAAGCTGGAGTGACAAAGCAACAATTGTAGTGCTTATCTGACCAGGATGTAACATCTCATATACAAAATTTCTTAAAAAGATTGTCAAATGTGCAACAGTGACTAGAGTGGGCACACTGAATCTTTTTGATAGCTGAAAATCAAAAAAAGGTAAATTAACCGTATGCATTCAATATAACTGATTGACTTACTAAGCGGGAAACATAGAAGGTAGAAACTTCGGTAATACCTCCGAGAGGGCCTGTCCAACCAATTATAGAAGAGTCAAGCTTTAAGTCTTGCTTCAGGAAAAGAAATAGAAACTGTGCGATCATGGAATAAAAGACACCAAACAGCAATGTCATCAATAAAAATGTCCATACTCTTGGCGAGCTGAGAATCGTACTCTTCAAGCTGGGTCCAACTTCTAACAGCTCAGGCTCTTCAACGATGTTGGCAAACACTGCTAACGATGTATCCACTGTGGGTATATGGGACAAGGCAAGACCCAATGGAGGCAAGTTGTTCATCTGATCCAACATTAAGTTAGCTTCATCCTGTACATCTCTAGCAGCCAATGAAGTAATTGTTCTCTGTAAATTTAGTAGATCATGTTCGCCTCCCTCGATTAGCAAAGTGTTTGCATGACTGCTGGCACGACTCGTCATGCGTTGCATATTTGAAGAGATGTATTGATTGTGTTCAACGCGGTTTGCATCATTCATGTTGGTGGGATCGATGGTATAAAATCCTTTTGTCTTGTTATTGATATCATGAGGACTTAAGAGAGGATCCCTTTCAGTAACAGTTTCTTCACTTGTATGTGTAGTAATCTTAGTGAACAAGGACGTGCTAATGAAAGCTATCACGCTTATTCCAAATATATAAAAAGCATAATTAATGCCAAACTGGCCAATAAGGTACCCAACAAGCAAGATGCAGACGCCATTAGAGACTGATCCCCATAGTCGCTGATTTCCTTTATGGGTTCAAAAATACCATTTTAATTTCCTTGTCCTTGTTATCTTTGTATCACTTACCATAATAAATTCCATCATCACCAAGGATTTTAAGTACAGCACTATCAACCAAAACTGTAACAGGTTGTCCAAAAAAAGCAAATGTGACTGCCAGGACAATTGTAGCAAGCAATATGGTCGTCTGTTCGTGCTGCAAAATTAATGGTATAAACATCAAGCCGATTACACTGAAGCCGCCAATAAGCATTAAAACAGCCATAAGAAAACCATGCCATTCTGGCTTTCTGTCTACTTGATAGGTCCAGAAAGGACATGCAAGACTTTGTATGAACGGAGCGATAGCCAATATGATACCTATTTGCTGAGAAGGCAAATGAAGTACATCAGCATAAAACAATGACAGATAGGGTATAGCAGAGCCTAATACGCCATATAAGCAGACGTAAAGGACCTTTGGCAAAAGGTATTTGACCATTTACACTAGGATGTTAATGGATTAGAGAATAAAAACAGTAGAAGAAAAAGATCCAAAATCAATGCTGAAAGCGCTCAAAATAAATGTAACTTAATAGCTGACATCATATAGTCATCATTTCACTTGTGGTCATTTAAAGCTTACAATCAAATGTAATCCGAGCATACAGAAGGGTCACAGAATTCCTCAATTGCATGACATGGATGATGGCTTTCATACCACTATATGTCAATGATGCAAACCATTTTGTGAGAGAAAGATTTCGAACAGTGTAAGTAAATTATGGCGAACACTACAATCAGCTTTCAACAAAGCTTAATCCTGCCAGCTTTGTGCGTACTTATCAGCTTTAATCAGTAGATCACTTTTGCTTTTTGCGCAACAGATAGCAATATCTGACATTTTGTCGTATAAATCCAAAAATGTCTGTTTGGACAGATTCCAGCACTCATTTTTGATTTAGCCAATTTTGTTAAAAGAGCAAAAGTAAAAACTATTTAAATCTATTTTTAATTGAAGTTCTAGGGTTCATAAAGGTAGGATGTACTACGAGAGCTTTTTCCTTCTTCTTTGGCTCTTTGTCTTCTTTATTCTGACAAGATGAATGGTTTGTAGTCGATGGTTGAGAGACAATTAAAGGCGATGGACAAGAACAGAAAATATATTGGTTAAATGTATTTAATTGACCAAAGGGTACTTGATAACAGCGAGGATAACAGTAGCACCAATATGTAGTTTGTAAGTTTTCTTTTAATTCTTTGTTTTTAGCTTGCATAATTATAATAAAAGCAATTTTGTAGGATGGATCGAGAGATAAATGGTTTTCGATTTATTTATAATGACTTACATGTTGTTTAAATGGTAGATTTAGGAATGACAAAGGTGGCTCGAGCATAGCTCATATGATGGGTATGATGCTGTGTCTATTTCCTTTGTGCCTAAAATGACATTGTCAATTAAGTCATTTGGTAATACCATTTGATCTAGAAAATATTAGTCATATTAAGGAATAGCCCTTCTTTTTTTATATGCAAGTACGGCAATTGGCTGTTTAAATGAAGTGTGTGCCTACTTGTGGAGCTTATGAAATGATACAAACAAAATCAGAAGAGTATGCGTGTATTAGAAAGGGGGGGAAGAAAAAGATGCAGTTCGTTTTTTATCTAAGTATGAATGAAGATGAGTGTCTAAAAAAAAGAAGGGGAAGATACTTGAGAATGACCTTTCTCAAAAAATAATACAATTCTTCTTTTTGAGAAAAGATGTCTTGCTGCGAACGCGCTCTGGTGATTTTCTTTTCAAGGGAACATCAGGTGCTCTTGTAGCTGAAGGCACAGCAGGTTGATTAATGCTTTCCGCAGCTGGCTCAGAACATTTGACTCCTTTTTGTGATTGAGTGATACTGTAGACATCCACTACAGGCGCTTTTATAGCAGAATCGATACAATGCTGAACACTTTCACTTATCTTGGTTGAATGCGTGTAAGAGTTAGCTTCTGTTGATAAAGATTCAGGAGCAATTGTTTCTTTTGAAATAGGTTGTGGAGCTGAAGGGGAATTAAGGTGCTGTGCTAGCTCTTGTTTTTTTTCATCGTGCTCTTGCTTGACCTTAGCAGCGGCAATTACTCCTGCTCCTGCTAAAGTTGCTCCTACTCCTCCAGCAGTAACAGCAATACCAGCATCACCAACAGTTGTTGTGTCGTCTGTATTTTTAGGTGATACCCCAGGCTTGATGGAATTGTTTTTTTTAACCTCTGTAGGTAGGTTGACCTGACTTTGTGTGTTAGGTTGTTCGCTAAATTCAGGTTGATTTGTAGCTATAGTGGCTTTAGAATTGGCAAGTGATTTGTTTTGGACACACATGATCTTTTCTTCATAACGTCCAGCTTGAACGTTTTGAACAACTTTCTTGAGGATGCCATCAATGTCAATTGACTTTGATGCAACAACACTATGAATGCCATGCTTAATATACTCTGGTAAAGTCGTAGTATTTAAAATATTAGCGGTATTAGTAGTATTAGTTTCAAGATGACCATAGTTTTTAGCATCAAGAGCAGCCAGACCTGAATCAGTAGCTCCTTGTGCACCTACGGCTATAGGCCCTGTTGGGGAGACATTTGTTTGACTTAACTGTGCTATGCCTCCTTCTTGAGTAGCTGTAACAGATTCTTGATCTATGGGATTGTCCTGATGATCAATTGGTGTAGAGTTCACATCAGAAGAGACTGGTGTTGATTGCTTTTTATTCTTGTTCTTATTATTCTTCTTCTTTCTAGAGTTTGTTGTCGAGCCAGCCATTTTTCTTGGACACTTAGCTCTTTAAAATAGATTGAATAAAAAGAGAGAAAAAGAAAAGAAAGTTAATGTGAAGATTTTTTAAACAAAAAAAAAGATATGCTTAAACTGATACAAAAGCATTCCTCATTGGCATTGTATTATTTTCTTTTGCATTTATTGTCAATGTTACTGTTTCTAAATCTTCTTGCGCTTTATCAATCCACTTGGAAGCATATTGACTGCTGGCCTTTTGTCCACTGAAGGCTTTGTGTCTGTTATGGATGACGAGGGTGCTAGTGAAGATTGAATGATAAACGGAACAATTTGTTTGATTTCACTTTTGACAATTTCTGTTGAAATCTTACGAGACTTTTGGTCGTGAAAATCTAATGACATCAACTTGTTCCAAAATACAATAAAATCCGAGTTTTTTAACTCAATTTGCTTTGTTTCGGAAACATCAGAAGTATCTTCTTTTTTGCTCTTTTTTAGGCGCAACTCAAAAAAACCAGATACTTTGCCAGCACCACATTCCTCTCCAATAGACAATAGATTCCAAAAGTCAGATACTGTCATTTTTTCTTTTACAGAATTTAGTAGGCGCGCTTTGGCATCATCATCAAATCGAGGTATCACCAAATCTGCCTCAGCTTCAGGTGAATAAGATGTACCATAGTTCCATTGAATGTGATCGGCCGGTTTCCATCCTCTCTTTCTTGCTCCAATTTCTATCAAAGCACTGCTTAAATCATCTATGCCAGGAATAGACCACCATCCTTCAATCAGATCAGTGTCACTTCGACCCACTTTGTTAAGCACAGAAAGCCACCAATATACTAGATCTCGGTCGTTCAATATCTTCTTGGATTTGTTTTCTGCAGAATTGGCAAACAGATATTGAGGTTGGGCTCGTGCAAAGATAAAGATAGAAGAATCGCAAGGCAAGCCTGATATATATGATTGTACAATGCGAGCAGTCAGGCCCTTGTATCTCTCAAGCGCAGTCGATGTGTCTACTTTAGAGATATAGAAAACATTCTTAGTAGGCTTCTCTTCTTCTTCCTGTTTGTAGTGATATGTCTCTAACCCACACAAGAGCCCCTCTTCCTCTGTCGAAACCAATATCAAGCAGTGACGGACATACGTTTCTCCTTTATGTTGCTTGATCAGAGGATCGCTGCACTTGACGAAGTTAGAGTTGATGTTGCGTATCTCAAAAGTAGAGTTAGGGGCGAAGTACTCTAGTGAAGCTTTTAAAGAAGTTTCAAAAGGCATTTTTCTTTAATAAACAACTCCAAAAAAAAATCAAGGTCAAAACGCGTACAACAAAAAATAATAATAAAAAGATAGGAACACGAAAAATTTATTATTCAGTAAACTTCCACTTAATTGGAATAGAGCCATGACTAAAATCACCTATTTCTTCAAATGCTACAAGTCAAGGATGGTTAGCTTTAGTCCGTGTAAATAGTAAGCAAACTCACCTGCTGGACTCAAGTCAAGCCCGCCTTTTGGACAAGTCTTGCATTCATCGACAACTGTCACACGAACGCTTTTTCCAGAAGGACCTGTTACTTCGATCTGCTTACCACAATTGGAATTATTTCGGCCGGCTTCTTTACCCATTTGCTGAGAGTTTAGTGCAACTACAAGTTCTGAATTCTGGTTCTGCTTGCCACAACTACTGACACGCGTCTCAAGATCATAATATGTACCTACACCTCGATGATACCCATCTTCAGGCAGAGCTCCAGCAAGACGAATTCCTCTTGCAGAATTAGAAGGATCCATTCCCATTGATACCATTTCCTTGTCATTACTGTACTGACTGTTATGGCCTTGAAATGGCTTGTCGTTCACTTGCTGTGCTTGGTTGCGGTTGTTCATATTCCTGAAATCAGATTTGCTTTTCTCCCAATTAATGCTACCATCATCATTATAAGCAATCTTATTGACGGGGCGAGACGGAGATGAATAGTCGTTGTAGCGGTTACTTCCTTGGTTGTTGGATTGGTAGTTTCTGTAGTAAGGATCATATCCATTGTTCTGTACAGAGTTTCTAGCAAAAGTATTGAAGTAATTATTTCTAGCATTATAGTAATCGTCGTAACCATTTCTTTGAGCTGGTTGAGGAGATGAATAGTATCCGTTTTGATCATTGCCATTTTGTCGACCATAGGCTAATAAGAAAGGCAAAACAGAAAGATGTTAACAACAAGTTTATCTTGTTTTTTTCCTCTTACTATAGTACTGCTCAGGTTGAGCCGGTTCTCGTTCATGTTGAGAGAATCCGCTATTGGCTTGACCGGAAGAGTGACTATCAAGTTGAGATGGATTGTCATTGGCTTGAGCCATTCGATTGTTGGGTTTAGCAAAGTGCTTGTCAAGATCAACATTGATCAAGTCAGGATGATGATGATAGAACATATCATTAGGCGATTCTGCCTTCGAGAAACAAGTCGATGATAAGATAAATATCGCAGTCAAGATAAACCCTTTCATATCAAATGATCTTTTCAATGGACGCAAAGAAAAAGAAAAAAGAGAAACAGCTAATTTAGAAAGAATATCTATTTATCCTTTGATTTATCTTGCGAGACATACCAAGGGTTGTAACAGCATCTGGTTTCAAGCATGTACTAGGGTGTCATAGTTTTGTGTATATTTATTATGGTCTTTGAAGAAATAAAAATACCAGAAGCCAGATAGGTTTTGTAATTAGCACAGACAAGGACGATAGAAAAATTTATAGAAAAAGACGAATAATAGATGTTTTTATATGAAACATCAAATGTTTTTCCTAGACAAATGATCTTGGATCTTGTGTGTTGACAATACAATGCAAAAACCACCAATAAAAGGTGGTTTTATTTATGCTTTGCCTTCTTAATTGTACTCTGATTGTTAACCGTACAAAAATTCCCTTCAAAAAGAGTAAATCAGAGTTTGTCAATCAGTAGCAAAAAAAGAAAGTTGTACTGTAGTATCAACCACAAAAACAAGCCAATCATTTCTTTGAACTTTTCTTGTTAACAAGATATATCTTGCAGCTCATTAGAAATCTAGAATGAAATCTTACAAGCAATCAAATATTGTTACAGATATAAGGAGAAAAGCATGAGACGCTTTAATTTTAAATAGCAAGACACATTTATGCAAAGTTATTTAGTCTCTTCACTATCTAAACTCCTTTATCATCAATGTTTGTTATCTGAGAGGATTACTTCTTCATGCTGGTATAGAAACAGCATAGAGAAGCAAGAGAAATTGTAGTTGTAGTTATCAACTTATTTGAAGAAAAGACAGTGGAAGAAACAAAGAAAAGTCATTTGTAGTTGTGATATTTACACTTCTTCTGCAAATGAAGAAATACCAAATCGAACACAAAAAGAAAATAATTGGCTTTTGAAATTATACATTTCTTTCTCTTTGTATTGCCTCTATATCTTTAATTCTTGTATCAAACCAAAGTGATGTCTCTTGCCAAAAAAACTCAAGGCGCATGGTGTAAAATTAACTTTGATTGATAAAAATTGCCAAGTCTATGGTCAAATGTCAGATTAGGTAGCTTTGTGATGGTTGCATCCATGAAAAGAAAGGGTTTTATCTAAATAAACTGTTCAACAAATCGCTCGATTTTTGGAATTCTCGAGAAACTACAGTCGTTTTATGAAATAAAGTTTTGCCTGGGCTATTTTTTAAGTGCAACAAGCCTCAAAGATGACAGCTTGGATTAGTAGGGTGATAAGATCAAACAAGCTCTTGTTCCTTTATTTCTGTAATTTTTGTTACATGCCATAAATAGTCTTTTCTATAAGCACTTGGAGTTGTGTTTTGATCTTATCTAGTTTATGAGAGCATCTATCACTTGAACATATTGGTAGTAAATAACCTTACACTTTATAAAAAAAAAAGCCTTTTTTGTAGTAAGCTCAATCGAGAGTAAGCTTCTTTTACTCAATGTTAGGTGCCAAAACTAACCATGTCAAAACTTATGACACCTGTTCCTATTTGTTCTTCAAGCATTTCGCTTAGAGAAGGTGTCCAAACTGGCTTCTAAACTCCACAAAATTTGAAGAAACATCCAATTAAATTTGAATATTTTCCTGATTTTCACAATAAAATGGCTAATAAAGTGTACAGTGCAGTTTTGTATTTTTTTTTGGCTTTTCTTCTTTTTCTTTTCTTTTCTTATTCATGCTATCCTGTTACAATATGACCAGTCAGGTACTTGATGCAGTTTTAATAATTATTCTCACAAAAGTTCTAATTGTTATCGCAGTGGGTTATACCAAAAGAAGAAAGTAGAAATTTTCCATCTGTTTTGAAGGGAATGAGATATGAAGAAGAGCTCATGTCTCGTTTTCGTGCAATATGCCTTATTCAGTGTGTGGGGTATCGACTCGAACTGTAAATGTTAGAATCAAATCATCATTTTTTTGTAGTGGAACCTCATAGCTTTTCTTTTTCTTTTCTCTTGGAGTAGGCCAGTACATACAGTTGCTACTGCTTCGGCCCTGTTTCATCGCTTTTACACACGTAGATCATTTTACGACTACAAGCCCAACGTACGTACACAAACACAGAGAGCCATAATCAGTTAATCCAAGTTGACAATTCTAATACCGGCTTTATCGTGACCAGAAAATAGCACAAGCGTGTCTATTTATAGCTTGCAAGAGCGACGAATCATCACGTAGAGCAAACGATATAGCCAAATCATGGCTCTATAAACCAAATACAACACTTAGTGAGAAACGAATCGTAAATACACTGTCTTGATAGAGAAGAGAAAAAGAGCATACGAGCAAAAGATAGTGCTTTGCTGACATCATCCTTAGACCAAATTTATAACAGATATGCTATATTATGAGCTGATTGTCTTGGAAATTACCTGTTTTGATATGCAAATAGATCACCCGTATTCTGATCTGTTCGAATTTGCAAAAGAAATTAACAGTGAGTTTGTCTTTTCGTATTTTAAAAAAATGTACACATTATTTATGATTGACAATTAGCACCAAACGATGTTGTTCATGCCGCACTAGCATTTATCAACGACAGGTAAGGAACACAAGTGATATTTTTGTCGCAGAGAAACAAAAGAAGAGCACTATGTCTAACCCACTTTGTTGTCTTTATCTGCTTGAAACAGCTTGAGACTGCCACTAAGTTTATGGTATGATTCAAAATCTATAGCTGCGACAGCACTACTTATGGCATACCATGGCCATGAAATCAAATTTCCTACAGATACCAGTACAAATTGGGGTCATTTTATTGAAAGAAACACAAGCTTGATTATAGGTAATGCTCCTTTTTTTTTTTGTTAAACGTGTATGAGTTTAGTTCACTCATGCTTGTAAATCATTAGAAATTGCAGGGTCTATTATGGAAGTATACAAATTACCTAAAAAGTACTCAATGATTACCAGCAACAATAGTAACAATAATCATTATCATCACAATCATATTAATAACAGCAGCAACAATCAAAACAAAGTATAAGTGACTATCTAGTTGCAATTATTGAGATGAAGCAGTATTCCTAAAAGTAGTTTGCTTCTGTCCATGCAATAAAATTTCAGGATTGATCCGATGTTTTGTTTTCTCTTTTTGCTTACTGTCTCTGCATGTCTAAAACGTTCATGCACCACACTCTTTTCCAGACATAATACGATATGTATATACATATTTTTAAAGTTGTCCTGTCGCAAGCAATTATTAAGGTCTATGAGAAGATTGATTGGTATTTATTACTTATAGCCAAATCTGTTCAATGGATGTTTTAGAGACGTTGATACATTTTTTTTTTTGCTTTATTAGGCACTGATTTGTATGCCCTAGAATATACGTGCATAAAAATATAATTATAGCCAGAAAAATTAAGACTTTTCTTTTTTTTCTCAAACACGATTAGAAAAATGAGCAACCCAATCGATAGCTATTATGTGTTTGCTTCAAGCGCAGCTGGGCTGGTCGCTCGAACAATAACTCATCCAAGTAAGGAGAAGGCAATATAATAATGCGTATAAGCCCATGCTGACTATCGTTTTTAGTCGACACTATCAATATTCGACTGCAGACAACCACATTACGATCCACTCAACCACGATCAGCTCATGTATTTAAGACAATCATATTCCCGGACTTGGTAGACAGAAACACTTCTTTTAAGGAAAAGATGCAGTCCATAAAGGGCCTCTATAGAGGGTTGCCTGTTGCTCTGTTTTTTGCAGTACCTGCTTTGTCGGTTTATCTGTCTTGCTATGAGTCAACTAAACAGAAACTAAGCACCACATATCATGTTCCTCAAGATTCCTCCCTCAACCATTTGATTTCAGGCTGCGCTGCCGAAGTAGCTGGAGGCTTACTGTTTACACCTATGGAAGTTATGAAAAATCGATTACAGACACAGAGAGGCCAGCATGTTCGACTGAGATTGTTTGTATCCAACATCTACAAGCAAGAAGGTCTCCGTGGTTTTTTTCGGGGCTATTGGATGGGGCTGGCAGTTTTCGTTCCTCACTCAATGGCTTATTTTGCTACCTATGAAAAGTTAAAACAATGGGTATTGTCCAAAGTGGATAAGAAGCACTTTGGTATCTATATGGCCTGCTCAAGCACTGCGGGTGTTGCTAGTATCCTAATCTCTACTCCTTTAGATATCATCAAAACACGATGGCAGATTTCAGCTGCAGAACAAGGCAAGGCTTATAGAGATGGTCCTATTGCAATAGCGAAAAACATGTTATTAAAGGAGGGTAGAGGAGCATTTGTAAGAGGAATCTATGCTAGAATAGCTTGGGGCATTCCTACAACAGCAATCAGTATGACTGTTTTCGAGGTGCTCAAAGACAATAAATCAAAGATACTCAGCATTTTGAACTGAATTAGTTTATGATTTCAAAGGAAAAGAATGGACAAACAGAAAGACACATTTATTCAGATCAACAAAGACGAATCCAGCAAGTTGGGATAAATACATATCTCGATTTGTTTATATACGCGGAAGTAACAGAAAGCGTACGGAAAAGGCAGAGGAAATACATATGTGAACATTGTATATGTTGAGTGCGTGCAAATACAATTATAGCAAATCGGAACAGAAGAAGAGATAAAAAAAAAAAGAGAGAGAGAGTGAAGGACTGAAGTGATGGACAAGAAGGGAAGTCTTTTTTGAAAAAAACCAAAAAAGAAGTTTTAGGAGAGGGGTATTGTTTAAAAGAAAGCAGCAGCAGCAGTAATAATAATCGCACATGCAGTAGCTCCCATACTAGCACGCATTACCTGACCATTTGATTTAGAGTTGGCGTTCACGTTCTTTACAGTAGAAGAAGGCTTAGCAAGAGAACTTGCAACTGAACTGTGACCTGCAGTGGCACTCAAGCTGATCAAAAGACGAGGAGACTCTGTACTTCCAGACGCAACAGCAGATGAAACAGCGCTAGCCATACTACTAGAAACAACAGCAGCAGCATTGAATTTGGTTTGATCCAAGTTTTCTAACTCTGATCCGGCTTCTGTAATCTCTTCGGAAACTTCTTTAGCGTTCTCGTCAGTGGCTTCTTCTGTGCTTTCTTCTGTGCTTTCTTCCGTGCTTTCTTCATTGCTTTCTTCATTGCTTTCTTCTGATGATCCTTCCTCTTCTTCGTTCTCTTCAGCTGTTTCAAATTTTGGCTCTTTATCGCTACCTTCTTCGTCGTCTTCTTCAGTAATCTTAACAGCAAGAGGCTTGAAGGCAGATCGGGAGGCCTTGAAGGAAACAGGGTTAAAGGCAACTTCCATCTGCTCATCGATCTGGTCTTGCAAACTTTCTTCTTGTTTGAAGTGAGCCAAGTTAATGTCCTTCATCATCTGGAAGGCTTCGGAGATCATTGAGGAACTAGCATCGGTCATGGAAACACTGGCTGCTTGAATAGAAGATTGAGCTTGAGCTATCAAAATTTTAAGAGTTAGCATAATTAGTTCTTCCTTTGTTTCAATTTAGTTTATTTCATCTTATCACCTTGTGCCAAGAGAGCTGCAAAAGCGATTGAAAGGAGAGATTTGGAATACATTTTGTTCTTCTTTTTGGGGATAGCTAGTTTTTTTTATGAGAGAGAAGCAGTAAAAACTTCAATAACTGATGAAATATAAAGCAATTTGACAAGATATTTAAATACCTCTACATTAGGATAGCATGCCATGGAATATTTGTCATTTGCTTTTAAACCATTCATCTGTTGATCGTAACTAAAGTATGTAGTTTATTGAATAATCGTAGGTTAAAATCTCAACTTGATCATTCTTCAGGCCACATATTCTATTGTCTCTTTCCTATCTCTCAGACAGAGCTTTTGACACGACTTATCCAGACCGAAATGATGTCTATATTTGGAATGTTTTAGAAGAGATCTTTTTTTTAATGATCTTCTTGTCATTGGAATTCACATATTTACGTTAAAATTCAAAATAACCGTCAATGCAATTAATGGTTTGTTGAAAGAGGGCTTTTTTTTTTCTTTTGATGTTTCTCACTAGTACTCAGTTGTTGCCAAGCTCCTCTTTTACTTACTAGATGGCTTTATATTGTTCTTTATTTCTGGCACAAAACTGTCCTTTTTTTTCATACCTCGATATAAGTTAGCCAATCAATTTGATAAACGGCTTGGCGACAACATTGAATTTAAATCATAAGTCTGGCTTTGATATCTGATATTAAAGCGAAGTATACTTTCAACGAGTAACATTCAAATACGGGAGCCAAAGCAAGGTTGTCTAAATGGAAGATTTGTTTCACAACCACATCTTCTTTTGCTAAATAGACGATTTGACAAAAAATTAGACACACACACACACACACACACACACAGAGAGAGAGAGAGAGAGAGAGAGAGAGAGAGAGAGAAATAGAAAGGAAACTTCAGGAAGACTAGAGGAAGTATGTTTTGAAAGCGCATAACTCCTGGCTGTAGTATTCTACATACAATACCAATCATACTTATAACTAGCAAGAATACTCTTTATCAGCCATTTTGATGTTAGAAGCCTCATATATTTTCTCTTTTCAAGTGTTGGCATAGCTATTTTATGTTTCCCAAAGGACATTTCAGAATTGATTGGCTTACCACTTACTCTATTTGCTAGAAATACATTGTCGTTTTGTGAAGATCAAATCTTCATAATGAAAAATAAACCTCCTCAAATAAAGGTCGGGCTACCCTTAGCTTCATATCTATCCGAGCCATTGGGGATATGTTCAAGCCCTAATTATGCCACATAAATGGGCAAGATATTGGAGGACGATAAGCCGCTCACTCATACTTATGCTATAAATTGTGTAGCCAGCAGACAGGTTATATTATCATTACATAATATTATTGTAAAGGGCAGTGATATCATTTGAGGAAGTTCAATACTCAGATAGCTTTAGCGTTTTGATTGGATAGTTTTTGCTTAGTAACTGCAAATCATCTTTTCTGCCTTGACTGTCATCAAATTTAGTTTTTGGAAAAAATATTTAAGCATTACTAATTCCTTTCTTACTTTTTTCGAATGTTAAGACAGATATTGAGAAGAAGCATGTCCACCAAAAATCAAGAAGTCGACAACTTTTCTATTCATGGCAACTCAATTAAAGAGGTAGGATTAGCGCTTTGTCTTAATCATATAATAGACTTTACTCATTGCATTCAAATAAAGGTGTACGATATACCCATGTCTGCTGTTAACCGCCCTATTCCATCGCAACTCGATAGACAAAAAGTTGAGAATATGAAAGAGGTGCTGCAAGTTCCTGGAAGAGAACAAGAATTGACACCTGTAGATGTGCACCATGTGAAATATAACGGTCAAGATTATTACTTTGCATTCGGCGGTTGTCATCGGTGGGCAGCCAGTAAAGAATTGGGACGAGAGACGATTAGAGCAAAGTTAATCGAGACGCCAGCTAGTGTTATTTCAACCTATCTTGGTTCATCTTCACCTTTTAAACAATAAAACACCATTTGTACATTCTTTCTTTTTTTTGCATAAATCATATTATCACAGTCGTTATTTCAAAAATTTATTAGATGTACTTAAGAAGTTATCTTTGGTAGGACAAAATAGAGGCAGAGTAGCGTTAAATACACTTGCTTGAGCTTTGTTCTTTGCAAACATTTGGTTCCAAAGCCTTCTTGATAAATATCTTCCACCGTACACATTTGGGTGAAAACCGTCTACATTACTACATTGTGTTTTTTTTTTCTTTTGAGCAAATTCTCTTCTTTTTTCTCTTCTTCTTTTTAATATACTTACCTCATGGCATAGTAAGGAATTGAAGATGTATCCGTGTCCATTGGCTGAAAAACAACAGCTACCTGTTTTGGTGCTGCACCAAAAATGGCGTCGATTACACGTGCCAAAACTGGTTGATTTAGTTCTTCTGCTATTTCTGACAATGCTCTATTGTATCCTTTAATAAGCTCATCTCTACTTGGACTTCCATTATCTGGTCTCGAACAACAATAGCATTCATAACTAGATATATCAACTAAATTGTCTTTAAACTTCTTTCTATAGTTGGGATTCTTTTTTGTCAAGCGTATGATTCCATCATATTTCATCAATCCAACTATCCGTTGAAAATGCGTTATTTCCAAAAAACAAAAGAAAAGTAGAGAAGAAGCAGTCAATAGAAAAAAAGGGATTGATGTTTACCTAGATTGATGAATGCATAATCAGTCTTATCTATCAATCGATCGAGGCCTTTTTTGACATTTCTCTTAAAGTCAGCCACCGTCTCGTTAGTCAAACAGGCCACAGATGCATCATTGTATCCAATCATAAGGTTGATAAGCTTCCATGTCTTAGCATGAGGTGTGTGGTGTCCAAAGTACTTGATTAGGTAATCTACTTGCTCTAGTAATTTTGCACTTGTAGCTCCTGATTGTGCAGCATTAAGTTGATCAATGTCTGGACTGGAGGATAATGTCAATAATTGCAAATCTCAAGATTTTGTTTGGGTATTTACTCGTGATGACTGTCAAGGCAAAATAAAGTTTCTGTCACAGAAAGGAGAAAGGAAAAGAAGCTTTAACATCATATAGGCTAAATTAGAGCACGTACATACCTTTACATATCCTTGCTGGCTTCTGACCTATAGAAGCCCCATAAAGATCGGGTTGAAAATACTTTATATAATTAGCAAGAGAAGCAGCACCTGAATTCTACTTTTCAATTAGAAAAAACTTCGTATCACAAATAAGATGAACAATGCAAGCGAAAAGCTGCATCTACTTTACGCCGCCCATAGTAAAACTTTCACCACGATACTCGACTATTGTAGAGTAATCAACTACATCACTATCTGTGTTCTTGGCCAGCATGCCCGCCGTAATACTAATTGATGTATATTGAAATGGCTAAGTCCACTGACATTACATATTTGTTTTAACTTACCTATCACCCAAAGCTGCTACAATCTTAATGTCATTAACTCTCAAACTGTTTACAGTAGTTGCTCGAGGATAAGAAGCTATTTTCGGGCAGTCTTTGATGTCTGACACATAAACTGCATCAATGAGTAAAATAATATAGCTTAAGGTAAATAAAATTACTCCTGCTAGCATAATAATATATATCTAAAGATTGAATAATTCAAAAATAAAAGGAAAATATTGGACATGACTATTTTATTTGTATTTTTTTTCTTGCTTTGATCTTCTTACTTTTCTCTCTCTTTTTCTCCCTAATACAAGGTGACTAAAATAGCCTATCTCCCTTACTCAGGAGCAAAAAAAGCTAAAAAAATCTTTTAAACATCTGTTTCCGTTGAACTGATCAATACAATTGGACATGAGTGAAAAATAAAGGAGAAAAATGGATAGAATCATAGTTTGATTTACAAAAACAGAACAAAAAAAAACCTGTCCTTGCCACCACTAAAAAGGAAAGGACCCAGTCTTGTAGCGTAAAGAAGAGAGATATCATATCGTTCTGCGAAGTTGGTCGTTTGAGAATTTGATTTCTTCTTTGAGTGATTAAGTCGTAGGATGGATTATTCACGATACAATCTGTATAATCAATAAGCAAAGATTTCTTGAAAAGATTTATTACCACTCTGCTTTGGGTAGTATGACTTTTAAAAAGGGAGGGATGGGGACACATTTGGCTCCATGCTTTTCTTTTTTAGCTCAATATCATTCATCGTTAATTGCGAAAGACATTGAAAGCTGAATATAGAAATGGGGGTCAAATCTCAAAATTTTGACTAAAGTATACATAAGACAAAAAGTGTATTCCTTAAGCAAACCTATTTTTACGGTGTTGTTTATCACCTTTGACCTATTTGAAGCCCTAGTTGTTATGTGCACTTTTAGGTTCTATGTAAGTCAGTCGGCTGTGGCTTTTATGAGGTTGGTAGGCGCACAGCTTCATTGGATATACCAATAAAGGTCTGCCTATCATGGTATGTCTTTTTTTTTCTCTTTTTTAAGCTTACTGCGAATGATTTTTCTTCCGTTAATCTTTGAAGAAACAAACAAATAAATCTCAAGGGACTCATATGCTCAGTTAAGCTGTTCACTAACCGAGTTTAAGAAAGGGTAAATAAGAGCAACATCACTCATTCATTAGACTTTGCATAGATTGTTTATACAATTTTATTTCATTTCAATTTCATTCAAAGAAAAAATTAGAAGTCTATTAGCCAGTTTTTTTTTTATGAAAAAACTGTTTCCAAGGGTAACCAAACGTGGAGGTTGACTTCTATCTACCCTCTTCTCTAACTTACGGTGTGAGATACCACTTGATCCAGTTCTAGAAAGAAAAGAACCAAGGGAAGACCATACCAAGCCTAGACTGAGTCACCCGCCGGGGTTAAAGTCGGCTTATAACAGGATAGAGAATTTTCACATACAATATGAGGAGATATGGAGGTGCATCTCCCAACCCATACGATGTTACTTCTACTCTCGCGAATTGCTTCACTTTGTCTCCCAAGCCAGAACCTGCCTCGTGCCTCTGTAATATATTGGGTCTGCTGTGCGGCAAGTGTAGCCAGTCTAGCTCCAGCTCATCCCTCCTCTCGCGTACTGTTGAGAAGAAAAGGATACTGCCACAAACTAGGTGAAAGAGCTCGACCTTTCTCTACTGCTCCTACTAAAAGGACTAAAAAGCAAAAGAAAGAGAAGAGCGGAAACACATGAGATCAGTAAGCACCCATCACTCACATGCCTCCAACGCATTTGCTATAAAGCATTTACGCAACACCTTTCTACATCCACTTTATGTTCGCTACCACCGTCGTCAACGCCACAATAAAGGGACTATCCTAGAATGTGCGATAGCAAGAATCACCTTGCCCTTGAGTAAAAGAAAAAGGAAAAAAAGAAAACACCCTTGATCTTCAAAAATTAAACTGTTTACAAAAAAGCAGTCTTACTAGTGACGAAAGCATTATCATATGATAAAGCTGCAACAAACTTGTTTGCATAAACCGATGGAGGAGAGAGTAAACAAAAAGAGGGTCATTAGAAAGACTTTCCATCTTTCTTTTCTTCATTTATGCCGCTAATGACATTCATATCAACTCCTCTACAAATTAATGTGACACATAGCCAACACCCAAAATAGGCGGAGCAAAAAAAAAAGAAAAGACTGATCTTTTATAACTAAAGAGCTTCGTTATTGTTGTCATAGCAACCATTGAGTCAAATTATTGAGAGGGCATTTTAGTTTCTCAAAAGCAACTTCTCGAAGACGAGGTGTCAAGTGCGAAAACGCAGTTTGAAGATACGCAAGACCAAAGAGTTAAATACCCCTTGTGTATCGTATCATCCTCATTGGGATTAAGCCCGCCTGTCAAAAAGAAAAGCTCATGCTACCACATAAGCAACATAACTCTCAAAAACTCTCCAAGTATAACTAGCGATGAGCTTCCAATGATTATCACCAAACAAGCCGCTTACATAGCTATCTAATCTAGTTCTATCCAATACATCTGTCCGCGTTTCTTATTTCACTCTATCTTGTATCTTTCCTGTGATATTTGACTTTGGTGATGAATCGATAATAATTGATAGACTGTGAAGCGAAATGAGTCTGCTTTAATCCTTTATTAAAAGCAAGTTACGATTTATCAGTCAGAAATCATTTGGTTATACAGAAAAGAAATCGTTCTCGGCCATTTGATTTCAGCATCAATAAACACACAGAATCTATAAGTAGTTCCTACCTTCTAATATGATGTTTGTATCGTACTAAAACACATTTGTGTATTCCAGACATAATCTATTTCAGCCTACTAGTAGAAGGCATGTGCGAATACCGCATTTCTTATTATCTACCATAGTCGCTCTATTTAAGAGTGTACATATTCTTGAGAAGTGCACTCTTATATTGAACATACTCTTAAATCGAATGGTATTTTAGCACTTAAAGCGATTTTCAGGCTAAAGGATTGTTATTCTTATATTAGCCATACTCTCAAATCAAACACTCTTAAATCTAGCGACTACTATATCTTTGATACCCCTTCTATCGTATGATCCACATTTTATTTATGCTCGGTTTATTTACTTTCTGTTCAAACATTCTATTGCATCCGTTTGATCTTTACAACTACAGTAGTTTGGCCGCACCCTATACTAAAACACTTGGCTTTTATATACATACGTATGTACCTTGTTGTTTCATGGTGCTTTCGCTGTATCAATCTAGCATGCATAGACTTTGCTTTTGTTTTTGTTCAGTATAGCACCATTCAGCACTAAGATCAACGTCAAGTCTAGAAAGAAAGAAAAAAAGGCCTCTGCTTGTTCTTCTTTTGCTTTGACTATAAACTTCGTATAGTCCTTTTGAGCAAGCAATCAAACAGGAAGCGAAGAAAGTAATGAGTCTCTTATATTTTATCTTCTCTATTATGACAGCCAAACTTCTTTTTAATTCTAAAAGGACTTTTTTTCCCCGATTCTAATCCAATGCGGCACAGAAACAATATACTACTACCAAAAATATCTGTATAGCTTTAAAAACAGTAACTTTTTATTCTGTTCTTGTTTGGCTGTATAACATAGTTATAATTGTTTTTTATGAGATTCTATAGCAAAAGAAAACAACTAGAATGAGATGAACATCAGTTTTAGATAAAGCACTCAGCTCAGTCTCGAAATGCAATTTGCATAATTAGCCATGCACTATCATAGCTGCGTTTTATTGAGACTATGTGTATCGTTTTATGATTTCATATGCTGTGGATTGGTTGGATACAGGTGTTATACTATCGCATACACATTTTCCAATCAACTAAATATGCTCTCATCCAATCCAGTTGACTGTTTGCTCCTGTGCGCGATCTTGTCTCAATTTGGGACAAGAGAATACTGCGTGGTTACTTTTTTCTTAAGCATTGTATCGTTTGCTTGTCTTGAACAACGGTATCTCTGTCAAGAATGAAAAAGCTCATACTGAAGCATAATTCCTAGTTCCTCAAAATCTACCAAGTATAAATGCCAGTTAATATGCAGTGACTTTAAGAAATCAGATCATCCGCATATTGTCTCAATCCACTTGTATACATCTCTTCTCTTCCTGCCTTACTTTCTTTTCCAGTGTTTCTTCCTCATTACCTCTTTTATGCTCTGTTCACTTCTTTCCTTTTTGTTTGGTCTTCGTTCAGCATGACTTCCAGCTGTGACTTGGCTGGTTCTTCCTTCTTCTTCCTCTTCTACATAGCTGATGAGCCTGTGATATCCAGTAACCAGTATCCAATTTGTCGTCATACTCTCCTTCATCGATTTAATCTTTGCTACCTTTGCTGACTTTGTCTTGCTCATACTTAATCACTTAACTAGATGCATATATATATATATATGTGTGTGTGTGTGCGAACCATATCCCTTGATACCGCTTTCTTCATATCAACCTAGCCTGCATCATCTGTGCCTTTCACATTTGCCCAATGTGCGCCATTCAATACTAAGATTAGTACACTCATAATGTCAAGTCTTGAAAGAGCAAAGCAGAAAGCAGAAAGTCCTTCTCTATACTATCTATAATATGTCTGTGACCAGGTCAGCAAAAAAAAAAAAAGAAACAAAAGTTCGAAAGTACGTAGATGAGAAGTCGGCCTTAGCTGAATGCAATCGGCTATCCAAAAAACAATAAACACAAACACTGACATGTCGCGTCATAAAAAGGTTGCTCTTATCGCTATGGTTGATATTGTGGTTGTTGGTGCTACAACTTCCTTTAGCTACAGAATTGGTCGGCCCACCTTCATCTTTGCTAATTATGGAGTGAACGTGAGAAGGAGAAAAAAGGATAGAAAGAAAACAAAGAAATAAACAAAGAAAGGCTTCTCTCATACTTTATCCAGTAACACTTCTCCTGTATTACTTACTGCCATAATGTTCAGCATATCATATTTGTCCGCCTCTTGTCTTTGACTACTATGGCCTGTAAAAGACCTATGAAGGAGATCAACAACCAAGCCGAGAAGCGATCCGATAGGTGCTTGGCTCATTACCGATCTTTTTCTCTCTCGTTTTTTTTTCTTTTTTTTTTCAACTTGATCATAAATCTACAGCAAACAGAACTATTCGGCAAGAAAAAAGAAGTAGGCGAAGCAAACATATTTTTACCACTGCCTTACTCTTCTTTTCTCTCTCTGGCTACAGTGGTGAATACAGTGGATGTTTATGCGCCTTTACCCTCTCTCTTTCTTTTTGCTTTCTTTTTCTTCTATCGGTCTTTTTTTTTTCTCTCATTTTTCCCTTTTTGGAAATAACTCATGGCATAAGCACTTTCCCCTTTTTCAATGTTAGCTACTTCCTCAAAAGCTTCTTTGCGCATATATTTAGTATTAATTATTTGAAGTATCTGCTGGTTACATGTTTAGCCAAGTCGTGTTAAGTTATTTTCTTCTATTGGCTTTTTTCCAAAAAAGATGAGAATCGATTTTACGTGACAAAAAAGGAAAGGGCAGGGGCGTGTAACCCAAAACCTTATTTTGTGCAAATCCAAAAAAAAAGAGAACTTTACTTTCTTTTCCCTTCAGTACTTAAGTAAAAAGAAAAATAAACAATATGGTCAGTGTCTGATTTTTCTTTCTTTAAAATGCACAAGAGAAAATGCGTTTGAACACGAAGAAGACCATGTAGTTACAGTGTGCCTTGAAAGGCTTTGAAGAGAGAAAAAAAAGGACAAAATGAGCTCATGCATGCTCTGTAACTGGCTTTAGAAGCATTCGTCTTTGTTTCCAAAGAAGAATAACACTATGATCAAGATCGACAAAAAGAAGAGCGTATCGGCCACAGTAACAGAGCAATGTAAAGAGAGAAGGCAATAGTGACAAAAGAAAGAACACCTGGAAAAAAGCGACAGTGAAAGAAAAGGAGTGGCTACTTATCTGGCAAAGATATGGCAGCACTTTTCTCTTTCGCTTTCTTTGTTTGTATCGATTGATCGGCAATAAAATTGTTTAGAAGAATCAGCCCATTTCTCTGACTGTAAAATCGATGCAATCATCAACAAAGAAAGATTAAGAACAGAAGAAAAAGAAAGAAGAGACCAAAATCTTTTAATTAGAAAAGTGTTTGAAGAACACAAAAAATTATAGAACACATCACTTAATCATGATCAGTTGTGACCTATGATGATTCATGTAGTAGGAGATTGAGCTTTTCTGTTATCTTCATAATCATCGTCTTCTGAACAATACTAACTCACGGCTTTAAATGAACGAGAAGGTCGGTCAGATCTCATAAAGCCACAAACTATGAATGTTTCTGAAGCTATCAAATTAATTTGTTCGTTTTCATTGTTACACTCGACTATCGATATACAACAACTAGCACCGGAAAAAACTAGAGCAAGCTATACATAAAATGGTTATGGTGTCGATATATGAAGCTTCGACAAATGATCGAGCCAAAAGCCTTTTGACTGATACTAGAGATCTAATTTGATGGTAAGCATTTGTCCTCTGTCAGAGTTATAATTGTTTGTATCACCTTTAGCCTGCAAGTTTCTAGATTGTCAAAAGCCAATGCTTTCATTAGTTGTCATTTACAATGGAGTAACGCTGTATGGTTTTCATAGCAGTCTCTTCTTAGGTCGTGTGCACCGCTACATACGCTCCTCTCAGTCCTTTTTTAGCCTAATCTAAATGGAATACCACTTTGTCTCTTTTCGTGTTTGTACATATAGCTGTATGGAGAATAGCTCTCATGCTTTGTCGCCAAACAGAAGAACGCACAGAGACAGCACAATTAGCTGATGAGTCATTAATTACATGATCAAGCAGGCATCTCACATACTAACTCAAGTCTAATCTAATCGTATTCGATCCACTTATGTCCGTTTTATTTCTAACCTGTCTTTTCTTTTGGCTTCTTTATCTACCTCCTGTGGTTCTTTTCTTATCCTCTGGTTTACGGTGTGTCCATGCTCTGCATATTCGCTTCATGTACTCAATCAATATATGATTTTCAACCTATATATTTTGGCTTTTTGAAACTTGGGATTTGTTATAAATGTTCACTGTTGTTCATTCGCTATGTATTTTCTACCCTTTTCAATTTATACTCCCCTTCCCATATATAGATGATTATTTTACCATTCTTTGCACATCAGTCCCCCAATTTTGTTTTACCTTCATGTAGCGGGGCCATAACAAGCCTATTTTTTGGTTCACATCTGTCTTCTTTCTTTTAAATTTCTTCTCAAAAATAAAGTTTACTTTCACTTCTTTTTTATTCGCTACTTATGTCTCGAATGTAATAACCCAGCTATTTGTTCGCTTTTTTCGGAATTAAATTCTCTCTTTAAGAAAAAAGGCAAAGATTCTCTCTCATTCTTCATTGAAAACATTTTTCGCTGATGAGCTTTTTGTCTTTATATTTTTTCGTCTTCAAAAATTTGACATGAAAAAAGCTGTGAGGTCTGATCAACTCCAATCTATTTGAAATTTGGCATAAGGGTTCCTTGACCCATTCTCATTGACAATAAACCAAAAAATTAGCACTTTTTCTGAATTATTTCACCATAAATGTCTCCAAAAGAAAAATATGATGTGCACACACATGTTTTATATGTGCACACACTTGAAACCGAAATTTTTATTGATCATTTACGCCGTAGTGTATATAGTAGTCGCTAGATTTAAGAGTGTTTGATTTGAGAGTATGGCTAATATAAGAATAACAATCCTTTAGCCTGAAAATCGCTTTAAGTGCTAAAATACCATTCGATTTAAGAGTATGTTCAATATAAGAGTGCACTTCTCAAGAATATGTACACTCTTAAATAGAGCGACTATGGTAGATAATAAGAAATGCGGTATTCGCACATGCCTTCTACTAGTAGGCTGAAATAGATTATGTCTGGAATACACAAATGTGTTTTAGTACGATACAAACATCATATTAGAAGGTAGGAACTACTTATAGATTCTGTGTGTTTATTGATGCTGAAATCAAATGGCCGAGAACGATTTCTTTTCTGTATAACCAAATGATTTCTGACTGATAAATCGTAACTTGCTTTTAATAAAGGATTAAAGCAGACTCATTTCGCTTCACAGTCTATCAATTATTATCGATTCATCACCAAAGTCAAATATCACAGGAAAGATACAAGATAGAGTGAAATAAGAAACGCGGACAGATGTATTGGATAGAACTAGATTAGATAGCTATGTAAGCGGCTTGTTTGGTGATAATCATTGGAAGCTCATCGCTAGTTATACTTGGAGAGTTTTTGAGAGTTATGTTGCTTATGTGGTAGCATGAGCTTTTCTTTTTGACAGGCGGGCTTAATCCCAATGAGGATGATACGATACACAAGGGGTATTTAACTCTTTGGTCTTGCGTATCTTCAAACTGCGTTTTCGCACTTGACACCTCGTCTTCGAGAAGTTGCTTTTGAGAAACTAAAATGCCCTCTCAATAATTTGACTCAATGGTTGCTATGACAACAATAACGAAGCTCTTTAGTTATAAAAGATCAGTCTTTTCTTTTTTTTTTGCTCCGCCTATTTTGGGTGTTGGCTATGTGTCACATTAATTTGTAGAGGAGTTGATATGAATGTCATTAGCGGCATAAATGAAGAAAAGAAAGATGGAAAGTCTTTCTAATGACCCTCTTTTTGTTTACTCTCTCCTCCATCGGTTTATGCAAACAAGTTTGTTGCAGCTTTATCATATGATAATGCTTTCGTCACTAGTAAGACTGCTTTTTTGTAAACAGTTTAATTTTTGAAGATCAAGGGTGTTTTCTTTTTTTCCTTTTTCTTTTACTCAAGGGCAAGGTGATTCTTGCTATCGCACATTCTAGGATAGTCCCTTTATTGTGGCGTTGACGACGGTGGTAGCGAACATAAAGTGGATGTAGAAAGGTGTTGCGTAAATGCTTTATAGCAAATGCGTTGGAGGCATGTGAGTGATGGGTGCTTACTGATCTCATGTGTTTCCGCTCTTCTCTTTCTTTTGCTTTTTAGTCCTTTTAGTAGGAGCAGTAGAGAAAGGTCGAGCTCTTTCACCTAGTTTGTGGCAGTATCCTTTTCTTCTCAACAGTACGCGAGAGGAGGGATGAGCTGGAGCTAGACTGGCTACACTTGCCGCACAGCAGACCCAATATATTACAGAGGCACGAGGCAGGTTCTGGCTTGGGAGACAAAGTGAAGCAATTCGCGAGAGTAGAAGTAACATCGTATGGGTTGGGAGATGCACCTCCATATCTCCTCATATTGTATGTGAAAATTCTCTATCCTGTTATAAGCCGACTTTAACCCCGGCGGGTGACTCAGTCTAGGCTTGGTATGGTCTTCCCTTGGTTCTTTTCTTTCTAGAACTGGATCAAGTGGTATCTCACACCGTAAGTTAGAGAAGAGGGTAGATAGAAGTCAACCTCCACGTTTGGTTACCCTTGGAAACAGTTTTTTCATAAAAAAAAAAACTGGCTAATAGACTTCTAATTTTTTCTTTGAATGAAATTGAAATGAAATAAAATTGTATAAACAATCTATGCAAAGTCTAATGAATGAGTGATGTTGCTCTTATTTACCCTTTCTTAAACTCGGTTAGTGAACAGCTTAACTGAGCATATGAGTCCCTTGAGATTTATTTGTTTGTTTCTTCAAAGATTAACGGAAGAAAAATCATTCGCAGTAAGCTTAAAAAAGAGAAAAAAAAATACATTTATTTTGTCCTTGACTGCATGGTAGCTGCTCGTTCTCTTGTCTTAACTGAATTGTTATAGAATTGATTGTAATCCAATCGTACAACCAGACAAAGAAACTGAACAGTCTCTTGTGTTGAATAAAAATTAAGTGCATCAATCAGTAATTTCATATGATACAAAAAGGATTCCTCAATCTTGGACAGTGCGCGGTTGGTTGTCTCATGCAATGTACTTGAGGAGTTACTATGGAGACTTGACTCTGGTACGCCAAATTGATCAGGCTTTTTTTCTTTCTCTAACATAGCAAGTACATCTGTAAATTTTTCTGCCTGTGTAGTAAATGCTATACAAGAGCCCATCAGTTTGTTGAATATCTATTTCAGAAAGAAAATTAGCTACCTTCATTTACACAATGTCTTTACTTACACGAAGTAGCTTGGAATTAGTCAGCATACATTCTTTTAGACAGGTATCTAAAAAATCAGAATGATATTGGAGTACTTGATCCACTGTAGTAATCCGAGCCAAGTTTTCCTCTAATCTTCCCCAATTTGGTTCGAGTACTTCATTAGTAACATAATATGTAAACTGCTGAACAAACATTAACATGCGGTGACGTAGTGAATAGATTCGAAATTTCCATTGCTCAATGTCATTGTGTTCTGATCGTTTTCTCCACAGTTGATCTTTTTGATTCATCCAAACACCGCAAAGTAAATCTTCTGCATGCTTTAGATTTAAGATATGTCGAAACAACAGTTGGTATTTAGTAAGCGCCTTGCGCGATATCACAAGCGAAAGAGGGAAGGTAACAGTATAATCAAGAGTCAATGCTTCGTAGCCAGACAATGGTTGCGAATGACTTTGGTTCAAACCAATAGCGTTCGGCAGACTTTGGCTACGTTCGAGTAGATGAGTTGAAGACAGAAGTGAAGCAGATAGATGAGAAAACGCGCTTGCACCAGCATTGGTATTAGGATTGGCCGAATCCATACCAGAGACATTGATAATACGGAGCAATTGATCAATTAAACGAAGATGACTCATAGATACTTTTATGTCTTCTTTAAACGGATCGTAGGCTGCTACTGAGGAAGGATTACGTAGCACTAGATCCATTAGAGATTGAAGACGTGCCTGAGGTATTTCTGAAGCGGGTTGATTTAGTTCATCTTTAGCCAGATCTAAAAAGGAAGTTAAGAAATCGGATTGATCCAAAAAGAAGTAATGTTTCAATGAACTAGGCAATCAAATTTAGCGTTTAAGAAAGATATCAGTAGTCAGTAGCATTACCGTAATCGACCGATCAGCTGCTGATCTTTCAAGAGCAAGTTTAACAATGTTTGATTAGCATATTTGTATGCAATTTCTAGATTCTTGACGATGCGAGCACCGTCTACAGCTGCCCATACTTCGCTTCTTGTAGGCAAATAGCCATGCTGATCATTTGCAGGTACAGGCGAATCGATTCGTAAGCCTTGTACGAGCACCTCGTTTTGCATTTCTTCAGGACTAGCAATCTTAACCCCACATTCGCGCACAACGTTTAGAAATTTGCCCGCTAGTAAGATTTGGTGCTTCATGGACTCTAAGAAGACAGGAACCACGCCTTCTCGTAACGTGTAACGGGTTTCCCAGTAGGTATCGTTATAATCCTCTTTTAAATTGTCCTTGTGCACGCTTCGCTTCTCAAGTACCATAAACTCATTGTAAGGATCTCTAATCTCGCCGTGATAGATCCATCGATTAAGGATATCAAAGTAAGGGATACTAGCCTTAGACAGTAAGAAGGCGTACATTTTCTTTGCTTTTGGGTTACCACTCAACCCTATCAGGCGCTCAGAAAGAATGTTTAGAATGGCACCTCCCTTCTGTCGTTCAGGTATAATAATTTCATCGCTGTTCTCTGCCTGAAGACCTTCAATGACTGCTTCAATATCATCTTCTTCCTCTTGTGTGCGCTGGTTTTGTTTGACTGAACGAATGCACATGCATAAATCATGCATTATTTTCATACTTGATAGCAGATCTTGAGCATAAAACCAGAGACGTTGAAGCGTGAATTGAGTTGATGTCTGAAAAAGATGTTCAAGTTGCGCCACAAATGTCAAATACTCTTTTATAAAAACACGCATACCCGCACAGAGTGCATGGTTAACTGTGCCATATTCGAAACGAGAATACTGATCAATAAACGATTCAATAGAGACATAGTAAGTAGCCAAAGGCAGTATTTTTTTCACTAGATGCTGTAGGCTTGGATCTATTCTCTAGTTGTATGAGAAACAAAGTAATATCGAATAAATATGAGGTTACCTAAAGTAGGATCAATTGTATACTCAATCGAATCCCATGCTTGATGCTTTAACATAACATCATATTCAGACTGAATGTCCTGCATTTGATCGTCCTGTTCATCATCGTCTTGAGTAAGGTTGTCTAATGATTTTGGATAGATGCATTTAATGTAATTTCCAGTGATGCCCTAAATAAAAAAAAAAATAAGATGAAGTTCAACTCATATCTTTCCTTTCTAGATCCATACCATGAACACATAGAGCAGATCTTCTATAATAGCATATTCTTGGATCTGTACCGAAAAATCGCCTATGGCATGATGTGCTGTTTGAAAAGTAGGTTGGGCTGGATGGAAATTAGTCTTTTGGTGATTAAGACAGACAATATTCCAAACCTTGTGGAGGAGCTTGTCTAGAGACTGGACTGGTAGCCTGGAAAGGAAGATCAGGCTCGTTCAAAGTCTCATGTCGAATGTGAGCTAGCTTTTTGCTGATCTAGTAATCAAGTTGAGTTTTCCAAAAGGAAAGGAGACAAATGTATACCATTTACTTTATTTAGTTGATTTTCGGAAAGTAATAAGTTTTTTCTAGCTGTATTTGTAGGATCGATCGCGGGTGAAGATGTGCCTATAGTGGTTGAACGAAATGGTCTTTCAGTCCTACTGAAAGCAGGTGATTGAGTCAAGGATCGGTTGATGCGTGACATGAGATAACTCAGCAGTTAGTGAAAGAATGAAAAAGAGGTACATACACACGCATACATGTAGTGCGGCTGGTAAATATTGTCACTTTGGCCGTATGCTTGTAAGATGAGAATATGCTACCCAATCAAATTTAAGTTAGAAAAAAGCTCAGAATAAAGTGCAAACTGCAAACTAGTTGAGAGTTGCAATATTTTTAAGTGGTTGATAAACATCAATTCCTCCATTTGTTCAGCAATAACGTTTAGCAAAGTCTTTTTAGTAGAAGGACTGAAGCAGCTTCATTTAGAAACCATTATATCAACTGAACAATGAAATGAGAATCAATCAAAACTTTATTATAGAGAGAGCAGTTCTTGTGATAACACTGAGTACAACATAATTTCAGTTTTATTGAATGGGCTGATAGAGAGGCAAAGACTTTTCGATTTGAGCTCTAATTTCTTTTTCTAGAAAATCCCATAGGTTGTTTGTGTTCATTGAGCCTACCTAAGATGAACATTGATAAAAACCAGAAGCTTAAAAAAAATCAAAGATAAAAGGAATGTCTTTATAATCAAGTATTTCTTAGAAATACTTTACAGCCGTTGATAATGCTACGTTTGTATTCTGCTACTGTATGTTCGAGCATCTATTTCAATGGAGTTAGCAGCAAACAATCACATACTTCATGCTGATTGATTCTTATATTTCGACAAATGTAATGGAGAGCTGGATTTTATCAACGTTAGCCTCTTGCAAACGGGATTTAGTTTGATCTTTTTTCTTTCTTCACTCGATGTCTAGAACTTCGTTTGTTTATGTTGTGCATAAATGGAAGGCTGCGGTTGACATTAATTAATTGTACATACTTGAAAACACTAAGGTCTATGATGTTAATCTGCCCTGACTTTCAAAGAAAGGGACATGCTACTTGAAATATTGCGATCATAAGCTTAAATAAATTTCTGGCAAAGATGTTCAGTAGTATGAATTCAATGTATCACTTCATTCACTGCTGGTTGCAGCACTGTCAATTACGAGCAAGACATCAACTCTGATTAGAAGAAGTACGATGCGAAAGCTTCTCCAAGTACTAATTATGACTACAAAATTGTATATGTCAAAGTTTTGTTAGAAAGAGTAGCTAATAGAGTAAAGAGGCTAGTTGAAGATCAACAAATATAATACAAAGTCTTCAATGTAACTTTTACTTTATAACTTTACTCTCAATAAGAAACCATTTCATTCTCTTTTTTTTATTAAACCATGTAAAGTCATCTATTTTATGGAACCTATCTTATCGCTATTTTCCATTATCCGGACAGCCCTTCCATCTAGAAAATAAAGTAGCTTTAAATGATTTGCGTCTAGTTTTTTTTAAAGTCTCCTTTAAAAACCGGATGATATACTATAGGAGTCATTAGCTTCAACAATACCTACATAAATCATAACATGTTTTTGCTAATCGTCTCTCGGTGCTGATGAGATACCTCTGAGAATAATCATAATAAGTTCTCTCAGCGCAAAAAAAAAAGATAAGAACTCCTCATAGTCTTAGTCACTCCAATACTGATTTGCATAATAAAAAGATAACATTTTGTAAAAGAATTGACGTCCTGTCAATATTCAAAGCATAATTGTCGAGATAAGCGACAGTTTGATCAATAAACACCTCTAGATTTTGAGAATATTTCAAGAAATAATAATAATAAAGTGAAGTACATTTATGCTATATATGCAATACCGTTGGTAGTATATGTATGTGTGTATATATTCTTATGTAATAAAAAGAAGAGAGAGAGAGAGGAATAAAAATGTGTGTATGGGAGTTTAAGAAAAAGAGATAATGAGGAGAAAAAACAATTAACCTAAGTAAGCAAGAAAAGGTTAGTTAAAGGTATGAACTTGGTCATGATAACAAAAGGCCACTTACAAGCACATCCACCAGCAGCGGAATTTCCTGAACTTTCCAAATCAACGCCTCCGCCACGAGCATTCATTCTGTTGCGTCCGCGAGAATTGTCTGCAAGTTGATCAAGAGGCATACGTTTTGCTATCGCATGGAACAATGTATGAACATTGTCGGCTGTCTTTGCTGAAGTCTCAAAGAACAATAAACCGGCTTCATCGGCATATTCTTGTGCTGTCTATTATTTTCAATCCCCACAAAAAAGAAGAAAAGATCAATCAAAAGCTACGCTAACAATGGCTGTTTGGTTACCTTGGTTTCAATGGCTCTTCTGGCTTCAAGATCGCTCTTATTACCTGCTAGTGCAATGACGATATTAGGATCAGCCTGGCGTTGTAATTCAGTCACCCAAGCCTTAGCTTTATCCAATGAAGACTATCCCAAAATAAAAATAAAAATAAGCAATTGACTACAAACAAAAAAAAAGAACTTACAGCTTGTGTAATGTCATAGACAACAACAGCACAATTGGCATTGCGATAATACATTGGAGCCAAACTCTATTATTTTACAGTTATTTATAGAAAACATTAACATGACATGTGCAAAGTATTTTTGAATTTCAGAAAATAAAAATTACCTTATATCTCTCTTGACCTGCTGTGTCCCTAATAAATCACTCTTTGTCAGTTCTTATTTGCTCTTGATGTCAAGAGATTTGCTTTACCAAATTTCGAATTTTACTGTAGTATTGTCATCTAATGGGATTGTCTGTGCCAAAAAAGCAGCTAAAATGATTAAATAATATAGGTTAACTTTCTTTCCTTTTTTGAAAGGATACTGCCAATTATAAGGAGAGAAAGTAGAAAAGACCATGCTTTTTTTTTCTCTTTCAATCGATAGGCAGCACTCTCCTAATAAGAGTTGTATTTGTGTGTAATGTATGATACTTGCCACCAATAGTGCTTTCTCTGTATTCATCGAAATGATCTTTTACAAAACGCATGACCAAACTAAATATGCGATGATTTTCAGTATCCTCAAGAACATTTTAAAAAGAAGGGGGAAGAAGGGGACTCTTTAAAGAGAGAGAAGAGGGAGGAGTGGAAACTTATACGTCATGTAAATCTTTTATTATAATTACCTTGACTTGCCTACAGCTGATTCGCCTATGTTCGTCATCGTTAATCGTCAAGTAGGACAGCAAGAAGTCATCTGTTAGCACAAAAGCTTACCTAAAAGAACAAGTTTGAATTGATAGGTTTTTCCTTGTTGTGTTGACATTGGCAAATGATATAGAAGATAATAGAGTAAAGAAAGAGAAAGAGAAAGAAAAGATAAAAAAGAAAAAGATAAAAAGAAAAAAGAGCGAGAAAATGTTACACTTTTCCCCGAAAGCATCAGCATCACAAGCACAGGTATTTGAACGAATCAGATTCCGAGAAATTGAAGATAGTCTCTCCCTTTTTCTTTTGTTATGTATATATGATGTGTAGGTTGAATGGCTTGTCTTTGTCTTCTTCTTTCAGAACCTAGCAAACAGTCTTGATATAACTATGAAATACTCATTTCTTCATGGCAAGACATCGGTGCTTGAAATACACATGATATGTAAAGTAACGTGGCGATCTTACACTTTTTTTCGGTTTCAAAGAAAAAAAAAAAAGATAAAGAACATTACTAGGTAATTTTGATTCTTTCTTGGCAAGACAATGAACTCGTTTTATCTTAACAAAATTTTGTTGTGCTTAAGGCTCACTTTAACTGAAAGAGCTTGCTCATATGACCTCCTTTTCTTCGCAAGCATGGTCCTTTCGGTATATACTATTGCCTTTTTTGAGAGATTCTTAGGCTCAGTTTGTTATGCTTGTATGGCAAGTCACAACTGTGTCTTTTGTAGTTTTGAGGTAGTTTGTGGGAGTTTTTAAGTCTTAAGCTGTACGAGCAAAAGAAAAGAGAAACCATATAAGAGGAAAAGACAGAAGGAAGAAACAGGTTGTGACAAGTCATCGACCTGAAAGAAATGTCCTGACAAGAAATGCTCTGTTGCAAAAGAGATTCTTACGAAGCCAGATAGACTGTGGATAAAAGAAAAAGGGGAAAGATAGAGTGCTGTTGAACCAACATATTCCAAACCAAACCTACTTTCGGCAATAAAGATAGTGTCTTTACTACGCTACAGCTAACTCCATTGACCTTTGTTTATAGGTTGGTTTGCTGGGCTCAGCAACCATAAGCTTGTCTTTAGAGGGGAGCTTATGTAGGACAGCCAATCACGTTTTCAGTCAGAACATTGCTTTGACCGAAAAATGTGTGTTCCAGCCGCACATTTGTACGAACATGAGAATCGACTACTAGAGCTGAAGTATCACCTTGCATCTATTCTATTGAAGAATGAGGACATATTGTGTTTGTTATTGTTTCTCTTTCATTGCTCTTACTAAACAACAGAGCCATAATTTTTAACTAACGACTGGCTTCGTGCTTTACTTTCTGTTTTAGCACAATAAACGAATAGGAAATTGATTTACATCAAGACAAAAGCAGCTCATCTCCTAACACTTACATCTTGATTTTAAATATCAACCGATACTCAAGGGAAGGACTTCTAGAAGGCTTTAGTATGGAGGCAGCGAAGATATGTTGGTACTTTATTGTTCATTTCAACAATAGAACAATAGAATCTGTTTGGAAGGACCTTTTTATAAAAAAACAATGGCAACTTAGTATCGTAGCAACAGGCTGTATTCTTTATTTGAAAAACAAAAAATCCAAAAAAAAGTTGCCAAATGGCTATACATTTTAGAAGATATCCATTACAGTAAATCGAGATGTCTGTAACAGAAACGAAATTATGCAGTTGTGTAACTGGAAGCTCTCAGTCTTTATTGTTACAAAATGGACTGGTACTGTCTCTTTCTTTTAGTACACAATCCAGAAAACAATTGGATAGCAACATAACAAAGAAAAGAAGATGGGTATACATTAAAAAAAGCTATGGAAAGGGAAATAAAAGCAAGAAGTCAATAAATACATGCTCTTTACAACTATGTCTGTCATGGCAAGACAAATGGGGGAGGGGGCATCTCTGCATCATAGGCTGGTAACTGCTCGTCCAGCTTAGGTATCCTTAGAAATCGAGGTTTGGTATGCAATGTCTCGTCTTCTATGACCGCAGTATCACGATAACTCACCAAACTACTAGGTACCTGTTCGCCTCGAGCCATAGTACCGAAATGAAGTGGTACACAGAACAACTGCTTCTTTGTCCACCTTAGTCCTTGCTTTACTTTGGCTGTGACATGCAGCGAATAACTCATCTTGACATGCTTTGAAAAACCAATAGTGGTCGTCATGCCCATCAAATCAAAATTCTTTTGAACAATGGGCGGAAGAGATGGGTGAATACGCGAAGGTACAGGTAGACACAGACTGTAGGCTGTAGCTTGGCCTTTCTTATGCATTTGGAATGCAGATTGCTCTAAATGACACATGACCATGGTATCTGAGCGGAAATAAGAGCCATGTGTGACATCAACTTGTCGCTTAATAAATACTTCAATATGACTCAACATGCCGCCACCATGTCCCTCGGCACCATGAGAATCGTTTGACTCACTCAACAGCAAAAGCGATCTTCTCTTGATCCAATGATGCGCAGCAGAAGAAGGCTGTGAATGAAGAAGGGTAATCTGAATATTTAACGAATGTGTATCTAGCAAATTATGGTGACAGCCCTGACGAAGTAAAAGAATCACTCTATCTTTATCTGACAGTCGAGCCTTTTCTTGATAGAGCTGAGGTTGTTTGTAAGGTGTGGATATTAAGAAAGGCTCGAAAGGTACGTAACAGGGCAAAGTCTGAAACGGACGAATACCAGGTCTTTCCAGGTACGCTATTAATTCAAACTGACAAGAGGCGAGATGATGTCGAAAGGTGGGCGGGTAGTTGACCATAGGTAATTCGCATGTAAATCGAAATTGGTGATCGCCAGCTTCAATGATAGGCCATTGTGAAGTTTCATCTTGTTCAGGCAAGCCCCATAAGATAGTCCGAATGGCAAATAGACGCTCTCCTTTCTTTTTGTTTTCTTTCCCAATTGGATCATGATGAATTCTTTCTAAGAGATGATAATCAATACTACAATTTTGTTTGTTTTTATTACTTTGTTTACCTGCGCCCTTGAAAACCAGTTTCAGATATTGAGCTGCTAACGGTGCTTCCAGTTTAATGTTAACTCTGCCCTCAAAAATGGAGCCCGGATGACATACAGATTTTTGATGATCTCCATCAATATGTTCAAGTTGGACAGAGAAATGGACTGGCGGTTTTCGGTATTTTCGGTCTGAAATTTTTGCAAACTGGTAATCAGAAGATGAGTTAGGCTCCATCTCATCTTGCCATGATAGCCTTTGTTCCGTTTGTAGATAATCAGACACTAAATCATCATCCATAGCACTGAGACAAACACCGTAAAAAAAAGGAGAAGAAAAGAAGATATGAGAAAAAGAAAAAGGAAAAAGGTGGGGAAGTTTATATATATTTTTAGGTTGTTTTTTATCATCTTTTTTCCGGCTCAAGATAGAAAAAAAAGCCTAATTGATGTTTATGCAAATCGATGATGACATAAAATATCTCAATGCGCTGCATGATTGGTTGATCTCAGTGACAATATCTTTTAATTAAGCAATTGATAGAATTCCGATTCTAATCTGCAGATTGAAGCTTACCTCATTAAAGATACTGATAGGATAAAGTAACTACGGATGACAGAATATATAATAAACAGTGTTTAATAGGAAGTTAGCTTTATTTCTCTTTGTTATGTATATTTTTAAAACACTTTTCACTTTTGTCATTTGATTGCCTTGGGAGAAAAGGGGAAGAAGTGCTGAATAATGCCTTTTTCCCAACTTGCATCGCACAAAAGGTTTTAGGCACTTCTGTTTCTCTGTATATCTAGACGTTTCTTTTTTCGTCTTGCTTTTTAGAGCTTCATTATGAAGCAAAAAGGCTTCTCAAACATGGAAATTGGGTTTACTATGTTACTATGCACTTTATTTGTCAGCAAGTTCAAATGCAGCTTGAAAGTTAAAAGCTTATAGTGATTGGTAGAACCTTGTATTCATTCAATCTGAACAAAGCAAATTGATCATTTGAGTTGTAACAATGGAAGAAGAAGAAAAGGAGGTAAGCTGGAATTCATTTCCTTATTATTTTTTGAACCTGCCCTTTTGGGCTGAATATAGAGTTTTCAAACTTTGAAAGCAACAAATCTACAGTGTACAAGAGGAAAGAAAAAAAGAATCTTTTGACAGTTGTTTAGAGTCAATATAGCCATTTCTATCCTCAATTGGACTTCCACAAGACTGTTAAACAGGGGAGGAAAAGCCAATTCTATCTTCGTTAGACTTCAAAATATCAATGTGCCTATAACACAGCCAATTGAGCTCAATCAGAATAATAAGATATGCATAGATTGTATGAGACAAACAAGCTAGCACTGATGAATGAGAACATTACCCTTCTCTTCTCCTTTTTCTTACTAACTGTCTGGTATTGTTCAAGATATAATTTGAGTTTTTTGTTGAGTTGTCCTGGTTAAACTTCACTCCTTTTGCCCCTTTTCTCTATCCTCTCTCTCTTTCTATCCCTAAACAGTGTACATCCCCTTATATTTTTTACAGCCAACATCTCCTATAAATATTGAATAAAATATCAAAATATGAATTTCTTATACATTTACTTCTTTTTCTTTCATCTATAAAAGAAATGAGTTCGAATTCATACTTCGCATCAAATTACAGTCCTTCGCAATCGAAGGTAATTGACCGTAGTGCCCGACTAGTAGGAACACAACATGCCAAATTATTGCAGACTGAGCCAAAAGATCTGGATAAACTGTTTCACCGAACTTCGTTTCAACAGAAGGCTGAAGAGGATATTTGCTTCCCTTCCAATAAGCGACCTTCTGTGTCCAGTAACACCAGCACTCTAAATGGTCATCAGAGACTTAATCGTCGACCAGTAGATGCCATATCAAGTATCACGCAAACCGCAAAAGAAGTTAATTTGAACGCTCTTCAAGATTTGTTTGATGAAAACAAATCAGTCTATGATGGTAGTCGAATTGCCATGTCTTATCAAGATAGCAAGTTTCCGTATAAAAAAGATCTAGATGACTGCATATCATCTCAGCGAATCGAAAATAAGTTGCTTAGTCTCTATGGCGATAATAACCTAACATACAATCATGGGCAACAGCAACAGCAACACCGGTATTCAGAGCATTCGTATTTACAGAGAACAGAAAGCAAAAATCGGTTTATGTATTACCATCCAGACACTGGCAGTTTAGTTGGAGAAACTTTACAAGGGATCAGTTTACCTCCCGATACAACATTGGAAGAATTATTACTACAGGACAATTACTGGTTAGACGTTGCTTCACCTAATGAAAACGAAATGGCTGCTATTAGCAAGGTGAGGGATCTTAATTTTCCTCAATATAAAACATAGAAGGAGAAAGAAGGGAGATGGAAGCTAAATTTCTTCTTTCCTACTTTACTATGATGCAGATGTTTCATATTCATCCTTTAACTACAGAAGATATTATGTCCTATGAAATTCGCGAGAAGTGCGACGTATTTCGGGATTATATGTTTGTCTGTTATCGAGCCTTCATCCATGACTATCAACAATTAAGACCAGTTACGTTCTACAACATCATAACCAAAAAGCATATCTTGACTGTAGAGTAATCCCTATCTTACAATGGCTATCTCTTACTAAACAACAAACTATCATTCTTCAAGAGTAGTTTCATTTTGACCATGTACCTCATGTGCATCATGTTAAACAGAGAATAAGACAGCTGCAAGATTATATCGAAATTGTGCCTGACTGGATCAATTATGCCATCATGGATGAAATTACTGATAGTTTCGCACCTATCATACAACAGATTGAATCAGAAGTAGACAGCATCGATGATTCTGTTATACTTTACAAGGCGAATCAAACAGATGTTATATTGCGTATTGGCACTTGCCGCAAAAAAGTCATTCAGATGGTGCGACTGTTAGGAACAAAAGTAGAAGTCATCCGAGGCTTGATAAAGCATATTTTGGAAGAGCATCAAGCTAACCAAGACATGCTTGATACACTTTTGGCAGAAGAAAAAATATACCCAGATGTCGGACTCTATTTGGGCGATGTTCAAGATCATATCTTGACGATGCTACAAAACCTAAATCATTATGAAACTGTCTTGGCTAGATCTGAGTCCAACTACTTGGCTCGAATCTCTATTGAGCTGACTCAGACATCTAATTCGACTAACCATGTTATAGGCAGATTAACCATATTTGCTACTATCATGCTTCCAATGAACCTGATTACTGGTCTATGGGGTAAAAAAGAAGAGAGATTGCTTTTTGTGCATACGTATTCTACAACCTTCTCACTCATATATCCTTTTTATGGTTAGGTATGAATGTCAAAGTACCAGGAAAGGATTATGACAATTTGACCTATTTCTTTTGGATCATTTCTAGTCTAGTCATTTTTGCTATTCTCTCATTAACTATAGCAAAGAGAGTCAAGCTGATTTAGAAATAAAAGACATATATTTTTTTTACTCTACTTGGTGAAGTGTACCAAACACTCTTATAAGAGAATAAACCTTTCATCTTTTTGTTTGTTTAAAAGTGACATGAAAGTTTAGAATTCATGAGTTGAGACATTACGTTAATAAAAAAAAACAGCAAATAAAAGCCTTACAACTAGTGTTTTTGGGGGCTTTTCTAAGGTAAGCAGTAAGAATACAGCTGTATGGTTGACTCGATAAAATATTGTTTGAAGGCTATATTCCTTTGTTCATAAATTATCCAGTAATTTTATTGACCTAGATTAGCTAGGGACATTACTCATCCTTTCAGTAACACCAGCAATATTACTTGTCTAAGATGTATCTGCTATACAGTGGCTGTACCACTAAGCTCATAAAAGTAAGGCTATCTCATGTTATGTCTGGTACCTGAGACAACAAGAAGGCAATTATAATTCAGAGGCACCAGTCTTCTTTAGCTACAACCATCCCTTTTCGAACCGGGTAAGTTTTTTTGAACGTCACATATCCGCACTTACAGACATTTTTTTAGATTGTTGATGCACTTTCCCCAGTCAAAACTGACAGTACCCTCTTTCTTTTTCTTTTGTAAACTATGTTGAGGCAAACTTTAGCCAAGTCAAGTACAGTTCAAGTAGCTGTCAGACAATTATCTACAAGCTCCCCAGTACTTGCAGGACGTCAAACACCTCGCAGAAAAGCAGAAAAAAAATTTGATGTCGACTTTATGCCCAAATTCGACTTTGATGACCAAACCACTATCGGTCATTCTCTCTTTGACAACATTAGAGAAGTCCGTAAATACTTGAGAAAGACAGAATTCGAATTACCTAAACTAAACGGTAAGTTACAAGCGGATTTCTCCCTTTTCATTTATTCAACTCTCTCTCTCCCTTTAAATTAGCCTATGCTAAACCTTTTGAGGCTCCTAAGGCTGATCAAATTTTGAGGTTCAAGTCACACACTTACTTAGGTGAAGGACACCCTGTCGAACGCAAGGCTGTATTGAGCGTCAATGTAGATAAACTGGAGTTGTCCGAAACCGAAAAGCACAAATTCTTGCTGTTGAGTGGGTCTAGATACAATGTGAACACAAATGAACTTGTCATGTCCAGTGAGAGATTCCCTCACCGCAAACAAAACAAGAAGTTCTTAATTGATACTTTGAACAAGTTGATCAAAGAATCTAAGGTACAAAAAGACAGAAGACAAAGGTCATAAGTATATTACATCTTACACTGCAATAATAGGACACTAAGGATACATTTGCTGATATTCCTTTGAACCTACCAAAGCCAAAGCAAAGATTAGAATTCCCCAAGGAATGGATTAGATCGCCTAGTGCAGCCGCCACCATGACCATCGAAGAATCTGCCAAAGTATTAGAACAGGTTGTTGAAGGCGCCAAAACTGCAGACCCAGTCAAGGTGGACGAAAAGACACTCTAGATATCAGAATGGATAAAACAAAAAAAAAAGGAAAGCCAAAAAAGCAGTTGATGTGCCCTCGCTCTTTGTACAATACAATAAAAAATGGAAGCAAGCTTATGTCTAATCAAACATGGATGTTGTTTTTTATTGATGAGGAAAAATAGAGGATAATTAACAGGGATTGGAAAGTAAGGAAGTAGTGATATTGGGCTTGAGGTTCTGTTCAGAAGTCATCAATCCCCAATAAGCTTCAACGCCAGTCTTGTAGGGTTCGTCAAAGGCAGAAAACCAAATCAAATCGATATTGTTTTTTCTTGTTTGACATAGGACGTCAGTGAGGTAGAGACGTTGGTTTTCGGGAGAAGCAACAGAAGCATCAAAGTTACCACCAGCAGAGGGCCATCCAGTTTCACCAATGCGTACAGGCTTACCATTGGCTTTGGAGACAACAGACTGGTAATGCTCCAAGAGCTTAGTAGCGCCTTGATCTGCGGTGACACCTTCCCAGTATGGAAAAGCATTTCTATGAAAAAAAAATCAGTATGGATTGCTTGAGGATATTATAAACAATTATATCTCACATTGTCAAAAAGTCGAGTTGTTCTACAACAACAGGAGGAAACATATAGTATACATCAGCTGTGGTAATCTTGATGCCTTTGGGTTTAGCAACATCACCAACTTGCTTGAGATAATCAGCCAAAGTATTTTCATCAGTATCTTTACGGTAAAGAACTTCAGAACCGACAACAAGACCATCAACCTTGTCAAACGACAGTTGACTGTTGCTTAAGATGCTGTTCAAGGCGTTCATCTCGCTTTCAAATGTATCGGGGCGGTCAATCCACATACCCAAATAGATGTTCATGTCGAGCTCATTGGCAGCTTGAAGAACCAGAGCACCTTGGTCACAAACCGAAAGAGAGAAAGTCTTTACACGGTTGGTGTATTGCTTGATTTTTGAGAAATCTGCTCTTATCTTGTCGTATGTTGGGCAATTATTTTGGTCAATACCATAGTTCAAGCCATAAAAGTAGTTTTCAGCCATAACAGTGCCAACAGTGGCAGACAATAAGATTGTGAGCAAGGATTTTAACATATTGGTAGAATAACCTATTAGATAAAATCGAAACGAGAGTATTGCCAAGGCAAAAGAAAAAAGAAGACAATATCCCTTGTTCAATTTATATTCGTATTGTTCACATTTAACTCTATGATATCAACGGTTTGTATTGACCCAAACTAACCGAAACAATGTACGCATAATTTGACAGGTTTGAGATACTAGGCTCTAATAGCTTGCAACTCAACTTTTTTTTCTCTTTTGTAATGTTTCTATTTATATACTTATTCTTGGGTTGATAAACATAATAAATGACATTATTGTTCAAGAAAAAAGATATTGAAAACCGAGAAGCAAAAAAGAAGGAAAGAGACATGCCCTGAATATACTGAATTGGCTTATTGTGTGGCAATTCAAAGAAATTCATTCTAAGTTGTAGTTAGACAGTTCCTGATTTTTTCTTTTTGGAATTAGTATCATTTTTTTCTGCCTGTTGCATCTGTTCCTTGCTCACAGCATCAAAGGGTCCAGGTTGATGCAAATACAGTAGTACGATCCTAGAGTGACTCACATTTGCTCGGTATCAAATTCGATTCCCCGATTTTAAACCTTTTTATGTTTGGTTTCCCTTTGGGGCTATACTGTCTTTTTATTTATGAAACATGTTGTCTACGATTCATGTCCAACCAGCAACGCCAGCTGATAAAAAGTACATTAATGCTGCTCATCGAATGATCAATGCTGCTTTTCGGTCTTCTGATAGTTGGACAACGGATACCCACCTCGTCAGTATTGACCGGGTAAGTTGTCAAGACGTCGAAGAACTGGTCGAAAAAAGTGGAAATCCAGACACACTGCTGTATGCATTTGATCGGGACACCATCATTGGATGCATACTTATCAGTCCTCGAGAAAATAACACTGTTCTTTTGTCTTTGCTTGCTGTTAGTCCAACACATCAATCTAGAGGGATTGGCAAGATGTTGATAAGAGAAGCTATTGAATATACCAAATCATCTATACCAGATGCTAAAGAAGTGCAAGTTCACGTATTTCAATGTAGGAAAGAACTAATTGATTGGTATGTTCGCCTAGGCTTTTTAGACGAAGGGATCCTTCTGCCGTTTCCCCATAAACAAATATTGCTTGTAAACGAAGCGCCTCTATCTGTTCTCAAATTTCCTATTTCTAGGATTGGTGAATGCAACTCTCTTCAATAAATTCACCTAAACACAACTGTGAGTGGGTTGTACTCCTTATGACTGTTGTGTGTCTATACATTCTTTTTTCTAAATAAAC